>VDFB02330040.1:68650-109942 GCA_007258455.2 Sequoia sempervirens | reverse complement strand
AGAAGAGTTGGAGTTTGAGGAAATGTTTGTGGATGAAGGTGGCTCTAAGGAAGGGAATGAGGTCTCGAAAGAGTGGAGCAAGGGCTATGAAACGGATATGGAGTTGCGGGACTCCGTGGTGAAGTTTGTGAGGAAGATTTCGAAAGGAAAATCTAAAGGTGCCAAGAAAGAAAAGCTTTCAGTTAAAAGGAAGATGGAAGTGGCGCCTGGTTCTAGTGACAATCCCTTGCTATGTCCTAGTGAAGGTAGAGTAAAGAATGTTGGTGTTGAGAATGCCCCTGTTGGGGAGCCTATGCTTGGGAAGGTGGAAATTTCCTCTGCGGTTGTGTTCAAGGTTTTTGAGGATGTGGGTTTGTGCTCGAAGGTTCTTGGTGGTGCAAGTAATGCTTGCTCTGTTGAGTTGCTAAAAGGGTCTGGACCTATGGAGGTGCAGGGGATGGAGGCAGTAATGCATTCTCAGGGGTTTTCGCCGGTTGATAGGGCGGTTAAATTGGAGCGGCTGGAAATGTTAGCTGATTTAGCTAACTTGCCTGATAAGGAGTGGATCAAGGTGGAAGTGGTGGAGGTCGAGGACTCCCCTGTTGAAGAGGATGAGGAGCATAAAATGGATAGGACTGATGCTCCTAGTAACATTGAGCTGAATGATCAACCTCCTATTAACTAGGATGATGTGAATATGAACATGTTATGCAAGATGGTCGAGGATGGGATGAGGAATTTGCTGTTTCCAGTGAAGTGGTTATTTTATGAGGTTAAGGAGCTAAATATTCAAGTAAAAAACTAGCAGGAGATTTGTGTTGCTATGCTCCGTGGTAATCATAAGGAGTGGGCCATTAAAGGAAAAGTCAAATCCATGAATGTGATGTTAGACAAGCTGGTTATTGATGCTGATCGTCTGGGGGTTTCTCATGAGGAGAGGATTTCCTCTCTAGAAATGAAGGTCAATAAAAGTTTAGAGGACCGTGTTGCCAATCTTGAGAAGAGAATTGGTAAGATGATGGATCACTTAAGAATTGTGGTTAATATCAACAATAATTCTCTAAAGACCACAGTTAGGGGTCTCTTTGTTTTAAACAAAAAAGCTCTTAATTGGACGTGTAAACCTCTTGACTTGGGAGAGTTAGAGAAAGTGATTGAGGAAATCAACTACTTGAACCATGAGGACAAAGTTGAGGAGTTTGCTCCAATGTTGGAGAAAGATGTGAATGTTGGGCCGTGCCTTAGGACTAGGAGCAAGACCAAAAAGAGAGCAATTCTCTCTGTGGATGAGATCAAAGAGGTTGTGGATATGCAGGAGGTTATCAAGGAGAATATGGCCTCAGTGAACGTCTTGGAAAAAATGCTATAACTAACGCATTCCTTTTTGTTGGATTAGTTGGGTTGCTGATGTTTTTGCTTTTGTTTTGCTGACGGGTTCCTGATGTTTTATCTTTTGTCAGCATTTTGGTTTTTAGTGCTTAGTTTTTTTGGTAGCTTTTCATCCTTGTTAAGGGTTTCAAGGCCCATTCAAAACCTGACTTTCCTTATCAAAAACATTATGAAGTCTTTAAAGTTTCTTTTTATTAAAGACTTATGTTTCTCAACAATTTTCCATAAAGAACTACATTATAAATACAAAGTTGTCTAATATAATAGTGGGAATCCAACAACTACAAGAATACTTAAAATAGAAAGGACAATTCTAAACAAAAAAAAAGATGAGAAAAGCTCTTGATGTGACCATTATTTATTATGGAAGCTTTTAAGAAAATTATTTAAAGAAAATTTATCTAAGCATGTTGGATGAATTTATTTTAAAAATATGTTTCTTAAAAAATAACTCAACTTGAAAGAATAAATTTGACCAGAGTAAATTTGTAATTCAAAACATAAAAATAGCATCAAGAATGTCTTTAAATATAGAAGACTCCAAACTTTCTGTAAATTAGTTGTTTAAACATTCAAGATTTGAGTATATATAATTAGCTTTAAGCTACTAATTTAAGGATATTTGTGTTATTTTATTTAAATTAGAGATGTAAACTTTGCGTTATTGTATTTTTAAATTTATATTATTATAATGTTTTAGATTAAATGTTTCCTTTTTAGAGATAATTTTTTTGATTTTATATTTTTTAAAATTTATATAATATTATAATATTGAGACATTATGATAATTTCTCAAAAAGAGGACATAATCTTAAATGTGACTTAAGGTGAAATTCTTTTTTCAAGAAAGACATTAAGCATTCAAAATACATCCAAAAAATTTATATATTAGATATGTATTTTTATTACTTTACAATGAAGGAAGGCTTTATTTAGATATATATAGCATTTTTCTATTTTTCTGAGTCTATTATCCACAAGCTAATAATGGCGGCTTTCTACCACAACTATGACAGTCCACATGGATCTTGACAACTCAACAAGGTGCCATTAGGTACTTATTTGTAATAACTCATGTTTGTTAATTTAATTGTAGAACAAACATTTGACAATTTAAGTATTATGACAATGAGTTGAATATATCTACTATATATTCATATTGCAATTTGTAATTAGATTTATTACTAAAATATGTTTCTTAATTTGGGTGGAAATCTCATGCGCAAAAGACTCAACTTTGATCAAGATATTACAATTTTGCATCAAACCTACAAAGGGTTGGATAATGGTAGGGTGCCTTGCAAAAGAGTAGAATTTTGTGGAATTATTATGATGTGTGCAAAGCCATAAGCCCATTCAAGTAGTCGAGAAAATTCCCTTGACTATTCATCATAGTGGGTCAAACAAAAGCCTATAACTATGAAAATTTGGTAGTAAAGTAATAGAAAGCCATAATTACAGTTTGGTGGTAATGTAAAAAAGATACCCATAGTGCATTTTTATATTGTCAACCATTAAAACATAAAAATAAAAATAAAATGAACTTTTCCTTTCATAAATATAGAAACAATCAAATAAATCATTTTGAAGTTTACCTAAATTCTTTCATGTTTGAGAGTCGTATCAACTATTTAATGTCTCCTTGTGATTCCCTCAACACTTGATTATCTTCTTTACTTTTTATGCTTCTTCTTTTCTTTTCTTTTTTTCTCTAAAGGACTCTTCTCTCTTAATGCAAGTTTACATACTCTATGAGATATTTTTCATACATTCCTTTGCATTTGAATATGAATGTTTCTTATTAACTGTTGTTTAATAATGTAACATTGTTATTATGTGTAATTTCATAATAAGTCATAGTTAGAGTTCAATTATAAAACCATATATATATGAGAGTGATATCACAATAGTGTGTCCCACTTGTGGGCCATTTTGATTTTTTCTTAAAATCACATATTTTTAGAAAATTGTATGAATTAAGCCAAGAAAGATAAGAGGGTTGAGTTAAAGAGGGTTAGATCAAATGAGCTTGGACACCCTAGGCTTAAATTAAACCCCTATAAGATATTCTTCTGTACTTGTCAAAATCTTGACAAAAAAGTAATTTCACTTCACCTTTTATAGGATAATCATTTGAAAATACCAATTTGCAAGTATGTAGCCCCTTGTGCTAGCTTTTTGAAAATTATAATATGTATTGTGTTTTTTAATATTATATATTTTTAATTTTATAATGCATGCAAGTCCATTACAAAAAAAAAATCTTTTATTCAAGATAGTAAATAAATAACAAAAGTTGTTGGAAAAATCTCAAAAAATGCACTTCCCTCCACATGTATGTCCTTGTTTCAATGAAAAATAATAATTTCATATCAATATATATGATAAGAGAAATATGTTGTGGCAAAATAAAGGTCTAAAATTTTTGCTAGTACAAATTGAAAAAGTTAATAATAAAATATTCAATAAAAACACCAAAAATTATTTGTGCCCTAGACATTGGTGTGAATGATCTATTTTTGAAAAATCAAATAAATATTTTTTGTAGTGAAATTTTATGCATTATGGAAAAATAACACTATTAAAAATAATAGAAAAATAAATAAATAAATAAAAAAATGAAAACAATTCTTTAAATATTTAAACAATTATAACATGAACCTACATAGAAAATGTCAAAACTCATTAAGGTCTACATTATCCTTAAATTATTGACCATCTATTTGGTATAATTAACACAAATTGAAGAAAACTTATTTTGAGTGTCCCACTTAGACTAAAAAGTGGAACATGCTATTGTGCTATAACATGAGTTATTAGGAGTCTTGCATATTACAATAGCAAATACAACAAAAAAATAAAAATAAATATTGAACAATGTTTAATAGGATCAAAAAGAGGGTGTCTATGCATGTGCTAAGTATGAATTGATTAATAAAATATTTTTATTTTAGTTTTTTCTCCCCTTCAACTAGATAATGTTTACAATTTTTAGCTTAACTTACTTGGCTAGTGTTCTCACAATGATGCATAATAGTGATAAATAGCAATATCAACACGAAGAGGACATAGTTATATAAGATAATAAGGCCATACCTATATAGAGAGTCTTCATTGATATAAACAACTAATTACCTATTTGAGACTTTAGTGATTTGTGGATGTAACTTTGATATGAGGTCCAAGTGTAAATCCTAGTGGAAAACTAATCAAAGAGATTCAATTAATTTATAAGAGCATAAGGTTTGAGTTATGCTAGGAACTAAGAATATGAAATGAACTAAATAACATAAATAGAGGAATGTAGTCAAAATTGTAATAACAATTTTTAATTATGGCTATTTATGTAGAAGATCTATGAGAATAAATGTGAGGTGTCTATTTGATCATACAACCATTATTTAGCCATAATTCTATAGAGAACATGGTTATGCACATATTTATACAAAAGAGAGGATTATAAGTCATCAACTAGGACATGGTAGCTTATATTTCTATTGCAACTATCACAACTACTCACAATTGCTAGGATCTAGGTAAAACCATGAGGTGTTTCTAACATGGAGCTATGATATGGTTTGGAACACATATGCTACCTAGGATGAAGCTCCTACTAATGAAACCATAAACGTTAATTTGCAATACCAAAGATTTGGAGTATGTTCTAGTGACTCAAATCCTTCTAGATCAGTCACCCCTCCTTGAACATTAATGGGTCCCCATTGTGGTCTATCACCTATGCTTCTATTAACCATTTTCTCTACAAAGTTACTTGACCCTCTTTGATAATCTAGAAGAGAGGGATCTCTTGTTGTCTTGTTTGTTTAAATGTCAATAATATGATCAAATTTTATTGGAATTTTGCACTCTAGATTGATCCTTTTCTATTAAAATGTCTCTATAACATATAAGGAACCCAACAAATAAGAAAATCATGGACACAATATTTTTGTATTAACAAATGATTGTAAACCAAGATAAGCATGAAGAGAAAGAACATGTGTTATCTCCTAGTTGCTTGGTGGTGATGTAGGGCTCATATTGAAGTCGATGAAGCTTGTGGTGAGTTTCTATTATTTTTTCCTTTTGTACATGTAGCTAGATTCAATCACCAATTTTTCATTAGCTTGTTGTAAAATGGCTTGTGCTTATTGATAAATGTGTTGAATATTCTTAGTGAGTTGAATAAATTTTTAAATTTATTTTTTAGTTGAAGGAGGCTTTATAAATGGGGAACATGATAAGCTATGCCAATTATCATTAAAGGTTGGAAACCCAAGAAAACTTGAAAAGGTTTGTTAAATGTAGAGCTATGTAGAGTTCTATTATAGTTGTGTTCAATATAAATGTAATGTCCCTCTCATGATTTGCCCTAGAGTTTGCCTATTGAACACCAATTGCAACAACTAGGGTTAGGATTCGTCTTACCAATTAAAATACCTCTTCAATAATGCAATCTCAAGTTTGAATCCTATAAACACCATTATATATATATATTGCTTAGGAGAGTTAGACAATTACATCATATCCATAGATTATCAATAATGCAAACATAATAGAATTTTGGGAGAAGGGACATGATGGGTCCGCTTGAAGCCATATACCAAGCCTAATAGGGTGTATACCGCAACCCTCCCCCTTGGCAACTTGTATCTACTTTCCCCATCAATGCCTTGACTCCCTGAAGACACTTTCCATCTTGTGGAATTGGATGCGGGTTGTAAGTGGGCTCTGTTGACTCTCTGCGTAAGTGCCCTTACTTAGCTATCTACCACTCCACCCAGGCCCATCCTACAAGATGGGTTTCAAACAATCAAGCACATCACCTATTCTATCACAAGAAATCATTCATTAAATATTCTTATTATCATATAGGCAAGATGTATACATATGTAAACAATGATTTGCAAAAAATACACCTAAATATAGGATATATCTGATAATAGCAATCTGTGGTGATAAACTAGACTGATTCTCTTTTGTTTCCTGCTCTGTATGTTTCTTTTCGTTAATCAATCCATTCTCCATATTTAGAAGATATTACTTAAAGAGAAACAAAAAAATTAATTTCAATTGAATAAGGATTAATAATTGCTGCACGCATCATTATTGCATAATCATTATATATATATATACACACACACGAACGACTTACTTCCCTTATTAACTATCATTTATCTTCATTTATCTCTCATTTAAACTATCTTCTTCTTATGCACACTTCTTGATATCAATCCCTTATTGCATTTAATCGCTGTTGCATTTCTAGGTGCAGATCATTATTTATTTCTGATTGTTTCCCTAAGAGACTTTTATTGGTTTCCTTTTGTGGTATTCCTTCATTCCCATCTGCTGCTTTTCCAGACTTCTGATTTGTTTTTCCATGATTATAATCTATTAATATATAATGGTTATTATATCCAAGGATGTTGCTTTCATTGGATGCCTTTCCTTCCTGAATTATTTATTGATTTAATTCAGACTTCTGATCTTTTTATATCTGCTTTCCTTGCTGCTATTTTAGTGCAGACTCCTTTCTTATTTTTGGATCCTGTTGCAATCTGAGTGTAGATTTATTCCTTATTATCCAATGATTCGATGATGCCTTCTTCAAATGAATTTACCTCTCTTATATATCTTCAATGGTGGAGGAGGGGAAAAGACACATCTCTTCATTCACAAGGGACACGTCCCTTTGAGCGCTGCCCTATTCTTGTTGCTATTGCAGTTTAAATCCAATCAATGTCCCTTATAAATATTTAATCGCTGCCCATAAATATAAGTTTGATCGTTATCCTTCAGCTCGACCCCTAATATTATTGTTTATATATAAATATCACACATAAGGTTGGCCACCTATGGGTTGATTTTATTATTTTAATTAACTCCTTTATGCTAGTCAGCCCAAATCTAATGTTGCAATTGTGGGGACACGATAAAGAAAACTTTAATCCCAAGTTGAATGGTTCTTTGAATTATACATTCTAACATGATGTGCCATCATTCTATTAATCGCTTTTGCATGTCCACTAGTTTGGGGATGGAATGTAGTGTTTTGCTTAACTTTCTATGTAACATAAACCAAAGTGATTTTAACAAATTGCACTAGAACCTAGTATCGCTATATAAAGTGGTAGCTTTTGGGATTCTAAAATGGATCTATACAAGCTATATTCCTAGGGCTATGATGGTTTTCTTGCGTGGAGTCTAAATTATAGTATTTAAAAATATCATCCACTAAAAATAAACATAATCGTTACCATGTTTATTTGTAAGATATTCTAAGAGGAAGTTTGTAGAAATAAATTCCCATAGTCTCTTTAGAATAGGAAAATGGCTGTACAAACCTTATTGTTAATCGACTTGGGCATTTCATATAGTGTATTTAACAACATTTAAATTGTGGTGTGGCCTAAAGAAGTACTTACGAAACACTACAAGTGTCTTCTCTAAACACTCCAAAATTTCTTCCAACATTGCTAGAATGATGTAAGTAGAAATATTGACTTGGATTACAACAAAGAAAACTTATTTTGATCTCTACAAAATCCTTGTTATAAATATAAATTTTAACAATGCACTAGCTTCATGTCCACAAGCATCAATAATAGAAAGTAGAACTTGAATTGGTGGGAAGCTCTTCTTTGAGCATTCACTTTTGGTAGAGGAGCTACTTCCTTATGTGGGGATCCATCGTCTCTTCTTTTCTATCCTATGGGGGGATCTTGATTGTACTTATGTGACTGATGCAATAGTTGGGGGGACATGTTGAGTCCTACATTCTTTTGTCACATGTATGCTTTTATTTATTTTTCTTTCTTTTGGAGAGGAGTTTTTCCCATGAGGTTTTCTCCTTTTCTCCAATTATGAGAGATTTATTTGTTTGTATATGGGCATCTCATCAAGACTTGTAGCTAGGACTCATTCATGCATTCATTATTAAGTTTTTAGCTTCTCCATAAGTTGAACTTAAGGGGGGGTGGGAGAGGGGGGTTTAGAGTAAATAAGGTAATCACTTAATAGTTAATTATTATTATGCCCCTTTTTACTTTATGCACTTAAGCTTAACAAATATTTTTTTACTATTACATTGTGTTCTTTGTCTCATACATAGGGTGTGGACACTTGTCATAATCTAATTTAATCCTCATCTAGAGTTTGATCTAGGGTTTCTTTTTCCTTTTCATAAGGATTCATTCATTTGTAATAATCATTTAGGCTATTTTACATCAATACAATTCTTAGGTTGTTGAGAAAATCCATTTTGCTTTATCTCTCAATTGTGGCAAGTATCTTGGTCACAGGTGATTTTTGGGAGCTATGGGGTTCACCATCAACACCAATATTATTAACCTAGAGTAGTAGAGTATGATGTAACAAATACAAAATTTAATTTTTCAATTAAATCAATGATTTCACATGATGTGAGTTTAGATATCTATGCCCAAAAGTTGATAGCCTATATCCTTTCAAAGAGTAGACTTGAAGACGTATTCTAAAAGGACCCTCAAAGGAAGAAATTGTTGGTTCATTTAAGAGGATAACTTGTATTGTTGAAGACTATAGTAGTTCGGATGATCGAGATCAAATAAAATACTTATTTTCTAATTTTTAAGAGGGTTATGATCTTTTTGGTGAAGAGGATGTGGTCTTGGAGCATGATTCTAGTCTTGATTTAAAGCCCACCATCGATGATGATGAAGAAGGAGATGTTGATATGATTTCAAACATAAAATAAATGGACATGTATTCCATTTTATTATTGGGACACACTCTCCGTTTTGAAGAAGGAAAACGATTACATGCATAGTTTGATTTTAACATTGCAAGTTATAATTTCAAGATAAATACTGGAGGAGAAAGGAACATTTTCACCTTTAACAAAAAGATGGATTGGCTATGTTGAGAAGGAGTTTGATGCAAGCTTTAGAACATAATTGCTTCCTTGGAAATTTAGGTGAATGTTATCCTTTATGCTTCTCAATCCAAATAAAACTAGATAGCGTAGCTAGGTATGTAGACTAAGCATTAATTCATCGAATGTCATGGACTATATTTTGGTATGATTTAATGAATGAAAAATATGATCAAACTATGTGAAATGTATTAAGTAGGGTAGCTAATTTTCAACCCTTGTGAATGGATTTTTAAAACTCAATTTCAAATGATGCATGTTATAATAGTTTTTATTTTTAGCAAATAAGTTTCTTGGCAACAATATGATAGTTTTTAAAAAATAATTATTACAATAGATGGGATGCATGTATTAGTCATGATAGTGTTGTGGTAGAGGCTTTGTTTCAAGAGTCTTCAAATTTCATATACTTTCATACTATGGTAAAGTAAAGGGATATGATTTTATGTGTTCTCATTCAATTTATAAGAACATGAAGATATGTTCTCAATTTGATTTCATATAGCCTTCCTTCTTTCCCTACTTAGCTCCATTTCCCAATGGATGATTTTATGATAAGTTATTTCTTTCTTATAAGTATAAAACCTCTTGTGAGTGGAAAAATTGTAGTGTAATTTTTCCACTACATTTCAAAACTTGAAATCTTCTCTATTGATCTCTAGCAACAATCAATTAGAAGTGCATTTGTAAATAGACTTCTATCTAAATGAAAATCTTATTGTTATCTACACTAAGGTATTCCCTAAACATCTAAAAGAGTTAATAGAGAGCAATGTAGGGTGCAATTTCAATCAAGGGCGAGGAAATGCACATGAAAAAAATATAATAAGTTGGTAAGAGAGAGAAACGACACAACGTTAGGATAATGTTATCTAAGGGTGAAAGATAAGTTGTCTCACACTTTTGACCAATAAAATAGTCTAAGGAAAAATAGTTTTTCCTAAACTATGTGGCCCATATGTAGCACAAAGACTTTTGCTCAAAACTCTTTTGCATGAAAAAATTAACTTGACATAAATTTGAAATAATAATGGAAATGAGAACATTTTTTTATAAAAGGTTTTGAGCAAAAGATTTTTAGCTTGTCTAATTGGGAGCCTAACCCCTCTTTTGGAGCAAATTCAACAAAAATTAAACTTTATCTCCATATTTCTCCAACCAAGGGTATTTCATGAAAATATAAAAATACCCTTTGATGGAGCTCACAACCTAGAATTTAACAATATTTTTATATATTAATTTTTTAAATTTACTACAAGTAGTCATTAGAATCAAGCATAAGGTTGATTAGAATTAATAAATATACTAAAATATATTTTAAATTTTTTAAAAATATGGTGCACTAGAGGAGAGAATCCTCTCTAAGAGGGTATAATTTATTCTCTTTAATGATAAATGGTTTAGAAAAAGGTTAAGTCCCATAAAAACTATGGCATTTTGAGCAAATTTAACTACAAAAAATTATTAAAAAAAAAAGCATTCCTCAAAAAATTATTTTTTTCTCCTTAAACTAGATATTTAAGTTAGCTAAACTAAGAATAGATTAAATTAAAATAATTCATTTTCTATATTAAGAGTTGTATACCATCAACTTCACTTTTTTTAAAAAAATCAACAATTAAAATATTTTCTTAAATTTATTAAAAAATTATATCCAACTAATTTAAAAAAATAAAAAAAATACAAACATAAATTACACTAAGTGTCAACACATTTCATTAGTTCATATTATTTTAAAATTCAAAACATAAATGCCACTAAAATTAGGGGCTCCAAGTTGAAAAATGATATTTGTGTTCTAAATTTTTTATAGAAGTGTGACATAGTTATAAACTTTCACCCTAATATTTTTTATGTGGATTTCCTTTATGATAATGCATTTTCTATTTCCACCCACTATTATTCAATTGTGTGAGGAAGAAATTACTTAAAAGGGAGATTGGATGGCTATTATTTTAACTAGAATTGTTATTATGTCTGAGCATTGAAAAGCTATTGTGGGATGAAAGAATCAAGGTCTAGAAGAAAGTGGTCTACATAAGAAAGAATAGAGGTCTCCAAAGTTGTAGGGAATGAGGTAGTTTCCATTGGGAGGAAGCTTACACTTGATAAAGCATCTTGCAATTTAAAAATGTCAACAAAGAAAAAGGGGAAGTATTCAACATGACAAGAGTAAATATAAATGGCTTGTATAGAAAAAACCTCATGCTTGACAAGTACAAAGCATGATATATGAAGTAGAATGTTTCATGGATGTGTAATAGATGCCCACAAAATGAAAGAATGCGGCTTGCATAACAATAAAGAAGGCACGACCAATAAGAAAAACTTAGTCAAAATTAATATAAGAGCCTACATAAGTCATGAATGAAACTCACACACATAAAGACATACCCCAAGATGGTAATATTGGGAAAGAATAATGGAAGAATTAAAAATAGCATAGAAGTGTAGAACCTTATGTGGAAATAGAAGGAAGTAGAAAGGCTCCTACCTCCCAACAATTAGAAGCAAGCATGGAAGTAAGGCTAGTATACAAGACACGAGAGTTAAATTTGATTGTTATTTTAGAAATCCCATGTTTATGAGTGTTTGAAGAATCCTTAAATAGGAAGGCCTATGTGAAAGTTTATAAATACTTGTGTGGAACTTTAAATTCTAAAGTAGCATCTAAAGTTTGAACCTATGCCTTTTAAAACATTGTTATGTAAATGAAACTTTTTTACTTTTACAATGTTCAATTTTACCATTTGATGTTCAAGATCTAATGACTTCCACTAATTTAAATGCATTCATTGAGAGGTTAATGGTTAAAGTCAATGCCATTGGTTGATGCATCTAGCTCAACAAGATGGAGGGGCCCACTAATAAAGTGACCATGTAAATAAAGAAAAGAGATATGTTCTACAAGAATAATAACCATTGATGAAGGAATATATGATGAATCCCACTAGTTTGAGAAGACATTTTGAGATGTTATATAAAAAAGTAGCGGCATTGGTCCATTTGGATTATATGGCAATTAACTTGGTGAAGTGGGGTCCATGTTATATTTAATGAAGAGATCATGGCTTCGCTTTAAAAGCTAAGGCATTAAAATAATTCAATAAAAGACAAAAGCGAAAGGAGGGATCCACTAAGTAAATTAAGAAGCCCATAATTTTATTAAAACATTATCATATTAAATTGAAGGCTCACATTTATTAAGGTGTTGATTTTTTTTAAAACACAAATCTCGTAAAAGATGAAGGATACCTTACTACAAGAACAAATATTAAAAGTTATATTTTCCCAAAGTAAATTAGATGAAAAAATATTTCTATACTGAAATTCACATAATGTAATAAAAAATCATAAATCATTAATATTAAAATGAGTGGGATAATATTAAAGTGGGTGGGGGTTTTGAAAGTTAAATATTTCAAATCGTGAGAAAGTAGTGGGAAAAGCAAAGTGAAAGCAATCTTTTATTTATTAAATGAACATAGATCTATTCAGATCCAAGTTTGAACAAGTTTTGTCTCACATTTTTTTTTTTTCTATTTTAATACTTGTAACTTTTAGGCTGGTTTTACTGCATGTGTTAAGATTTGCTAGTCTTATGTAACATGTGAATGTGTGCCTTTTCTCACCTAATTGAACGTAATGGATGTGATCTATTGTCTATTGTTGTAATTTGTAGATGTTATCGTCTTTCATATTTCTACCAATGGTATCTATTTGTAGATCATATTGACAAGTACATTTCATGTTTTAAATCTCTAAGTAAGCATTGAGTTCTTATTCCTCCCACATCACCATTTTATGCTTTCTATATTTAGATTCTTACCTTTTACATCTCAATCAGAAGTGGGCTTAGCTAGAATGAAAGACTCACCCTTCTTTTTAATCTTAAAAAACACAGTAAAACTTATAATCATATGGTTGGAAAAACAGCAAATCTATAATAATGCTAACAATCCAAGTAAGAAGAATGCTAAAAAGAACCCGAAAAACTGTCGAAGTTCCTTTATGAAGATCGGAGGAATATTCTAATTCACCAGGGAGTGAATATTTGCCCCAACATGTCTTAGCTTCTATATTTCCTTGTTATATATTATATATGTATTGTTTCTGTAGAAAATAGTATTAATTTTTTATCTAAATTCTCTCTGTTTTAGACTTGCTCTGTAACAAAGAAGGGACCCCTGTTTCCCTCTTTATATAATCAAAACAATAAATCTACGACTTATTAACAGATTTGCAAGTTGTAGCAGCAGTTAATTTTTTTTTAGAAATATGGATGCAATAACAGGTGCATATGAATGTGCTGAAAACATGAAAGTGCTGCTTGTGTTTTTTTAGCAGAATTAGGAATCCTCCAAATCTTAATTTTTGGGCACTTATTTATTTAATTATAATTAAGAAGGCATTAAGATGTTCAGTTTCTAATTAGGGTTGCATAATTTTTCTGGACAATTAAGCAGGGGCTAAACTCATTTGACGAGGGGGAAAAACACCTCATTAGTTATAAAATTTACAGGAGCCATGTGGGAAGAGAGAATTTGTACCAGGATATCCAGTTTTCCGTAGGTGTGCTTGATCCACTCCGCCAAACGACACGCACTCTCCTCTGACGTCACATCCAATGGGAAGAATTCCAAATTGTGTTGAAACCCCTGAGCTCTCAGAGACTGTAAAGCAGCTCTTCCTCGCTCCTCATTGCGAGCAGTGAGAATAACAGTCAATCCATTCTCACAGAGCTGCCGAACCACCTCGAATCCAATGCCTTTATTTGCCCCTGTCACGAGCGCCACCGTCTCCTTCGTCCACCACTTCTCTGCACTGCAAATGCCTTCATTTGGTCAAGCCATAATAAATACATTTCAAATTACAGCAGGATATATACATTAAAAACCTGCAAATTATACCTTGACATTCTATTTCCCCCAACTCTGCACAGCTCTCCTGCAAAAGATTAAACAGGCAATGCGCATCTCGGACGGCAATTTCGAAAGTCGTATCGGCCCTAAAAACAACAAAACTTGTTCTGATCAGCCAATACCAGGCGGCCATAGCTTTGGAATCTTACATTTAATTATCCAGCAATACAGACAAACACTAATTTCCTTTAGGGTTAAGTCGACTGATAAAAAACATTAAAAGGCTCCATCTCTGCAGATGGCACAGGCGTTAAAACATATTTTGACAAGCAAGTCTACGAGGGAGAGGAGGGCCCCATAATGGTGTGGGTCCCTTTGACTAAGTTCATCCAAATTTTAAATATATATAAAACATAATTTATGTTTATAAATAAAAGGAAATGGAAATGGATTCTTTTATAGTTCATGCGGGACTATTTATTTTGGGTCTACACATGGTTTATAGTATATGGGACTACCGTGTACTCCATGGAGGGGACATCTAACTCTGCAACAAACGAGATGTACATACCCTACCCTCTCCAAGATTGAGTTAAAGTTGTGTAAAAAAATTCTTTGAAATATTGTATGGAATGGTGTACATGGACTATTAACTCTATGAAATGTAATTTAAATTATTTGGATTGAATATGCACTTTTGAGAGTTAGAAATTTATAAACTTTAAGAAATTCTATAAATATTTCAATTATAAATTGAAATGTAAGGTGTAAATATTTGTCATAATGGAAGTAATTAAAGTTTGGCTTTAAAATGTATCATAAAGAACACGCTTTTTCAAAACGAGTGGTAGAAGGCTCAATTTCATTAAACTATTTGTTGATATTATGATATGATATGCTCTCTTTATATATTTTGTGTATGAGTTTAGCATGATATATATTGATTTAAAATGTAAATATATAATAGTTCTATATTAATTGTGACAAATACATATGTGTTTTTTATATTGGTAAATAAAATGGGATTTAAGGGCTTAGACAATATATAACAAAAAAATCCTATATAACTTATTCTTTTTTTGGCTTAACCTTAGGGTGGATAGGATAGGTCTCCTTGACATTATTAAGAGAGGTATTAGTGTGGCTCAAGGTTCTAGAGGCAACCTTGTCAATGTTTTTTCCCTTATCTAAATGAAGTTGAGGGTTGTTGGAATGTAAGGGTTTTGGCTATTGAGATGGCATAATAATTTTTAACGCATGGGTGGTATGCTATTTCCCAATCATGGAGACCTTAGGCTTACTTTTTGAAGGTCCCACAAAAGACTTATGGAGGGGGCAAGGGAGGAATCATATACTCTAAGGGTAAAATGGGTGGCAAGGGTTTGAACTAAATGGAATCTATATAAATAATATATAAGCCCCTAATGAAGGGGAAAATCATTTTTCCGATTAAAACCTTACCAACCAACTCCTCAGGAGAAATATAAATCCATATTCATTTTAATTTCATGCCTTAGGTGATTCAACATAGGAAATAGATAAGAATAGAAAATTTTAAATATTTCTTCCCATGTGATATAGCACATAAGGGTCTTTGCCACATCCTTTCAACACCCAAGAAGATCATCCCTTCTAAAGCCATTTTAGAATCTATTGAATTTTTCTCCCAAGCTCAAAAATTTGTTCATTTCACTGTGGTTGTAATTTTTGGTCATCTTTTGAATTTCCCTTCTTCCATCTTGATCCTAATAACCATAGCAATCAATTCCTTTGAGACACTAAAAGAGGTACCCCTAATAAAAACCAAACCAAATTTCCATGAGGAGGTGAATTCCTTGGATATGACAAGATCATGATTGTTGATGGCTTCATCATAGCACAAGAGGGTTCCACTGCAAATGATATCCCACACCTCCACATGTTTTTAACTCTCTTGCAGTTTGTGGGATCAACTCTATTGAGGTATTCTCCCATGGTTGATTTTCTAGTCCTAGAATACACACTATTGAATTGTTATGGATATGGGAGGCTAGAATTTTTTTTGTTCTTCTAGAATCCATTTGAGTTCTAGTAGATCCTATTTTGGAATCATTAACTTTATTATTATACACATACAACTAGATTGGGCATGAGACTTAATATATTTTTCCTTAAATCCACTCATGTCAACACTCCAACAACTTAATGGAAAAGGCCAAGGTTCAACCATTATCCCTCACTTCTTCATCGAAACTATTTTTGATTATTTGAGGGAAGGCCCTCAATATGCTAACATTTTAAACATTTTATAATTCCTCCCAAATTGGCTAGTAGATCAGTTGAGGTATTTCCTTCCCTAAATATATGATTAATTTTAAAATTTTCAAAATGCATGAAGATCTCCTTTGTCTCCTTGATAATATGTCTATACAACCAATAAAGAATAGCCTCATTTTGTAGCATGCCTAAGATGATTTTGGAGTCACCTTCAAGAATCGATTCCTTGATGCCCTTGTCTCTAGCAAGGATTATGCATCTTAAAGTAGCTATGGCTTTAAAAAAAATAGTTTGACTACTTAGATTCTTAGCATAAGCACATGTATTAGATGACCTTTGCAATATTTGATTAACCCCCTCCCTCTTTCTTGACCTAGATTACCTTTCTATGAACCATCAAAGTTTAGCTTGATTCATCCAATATCAGGGGATCCACTTGGTGTTCTTCCTCTTGAATATCTTAGCAATGTCTACATTCTCCATTTTGTCTGCCATATTCTAGTTCTAGCTATAAGGATTTCAACCTCAATAGGAGGCCACTTGGGTTTCTTGATTTTAGCCATATCTCGTCAATAGTAAAATGAGATTCCAATACAAAGTTGTAATCCTTTTATAATAATATGACATATCAATTGTTCTATCAAAGGAACACAATGTGTTTCAAGTCTTAATATAGATGCAACGTCTTATAATGTATATTTGTTCAATAATTGATCATTTCCACCACAAACGCCTACAACCATAACAAAGTCTCTATAAGGCTCATTGATCAAGCAATACAAAATGCATAATAGGTAAAAAACAACAAGACCAAATAAATACATAAATATTGTTAGCATATTTAGATTCATATGTCAATTCCTCGATTTTCTAAGATAATTTAATACTAACTCCATTATTTTGACTAATGAAATGATGTAGAAATAGTTCAATATCATCCAATCAAATGTAAAGTTGCACAAATCAACAATAGTAAATTTAATGGATGGCATGTCTATATGTATATCTTGTTTTAAACTTGTTTTTTCTAAAACCTTATATATTTTTTAAGTCTATTACCTACAACAAAATAATCAATTGTAAGTTAAAATTTTATTTGTCTTTCACTTATTTCATCTTACATCTCCTTATTTTCATAATAATAATTGCTTGAAAATGCTACTTCACCTTAACATATCCTTTCTTATGTAAAAAAAATATGCAACTTAGTTTTGTAATAGGAATCATAAAATACGATAAATCACATGTTCCAAAAAAGAGTAAAACAAGTCCACATGAACATGTAGCACGTTATTTTACTATATAGCTAGGGGTTCTAGAATTAAACTTTTGGTATATAAATTTTTAACTGTCAAAACTTCAAAAAATGTTTATAATTATGAAATTTAACTTCCATTAATAATCATGAAACAAAATATAAGAAATATAACTTCCATTTACAAGTTAGTATAGGGACTCAATCTCCAATGCCAAATTTTTCATTGAGTCCTATTTTCTTTGTGTACTTAGGCCTCTTTTCACCCATTTCCTATAACCAATATGAGAAATCTTTCTATGGCTTTGGATTTTTCAAAATTTTCTAAGTGCCATCTCCTATGTAACTAATGTGTGTTTGGAGTTGTAGAAAATCCATAAAATTTATATGTGTTGGTCATTTTCTAGTAAACTCTCTAATTCTGGGAAGTTATCAAAGTTTTGGACTTCCTCATGTGAGCATGCTTTTTTCACCCAAGTTTTATTTTTCCTAAATGTTTCTATTACAATTTTTGGATTGATCATCTTAGTATTCCACTCCACCCGTCCTTTCCTTTTCCCTATATTCTTATCAAATCATTGAACTTTCCTTTCCTAGCATAGCTTCCTCTTTGACCTTGACCTTTCAATCTTTTACCATTAGTTTTTTTTAAAGTCTTTTGAACTAGAGTTTTGGACCATCTCTTATTTGGTTCCCTCATATGGATCTCCCATAATTTCTTGAATAATAACTCAATTTTTCCTCATGTTATATCAAAGTAGTTGTGGGCTTCCCTCTCCCTAGGTATCTATTTCATGGCATCTCCAATCTCCTACCCTTTGAAACTTTCCTAAGTATAATCGTTAAACTTTCATACTTTCCCTTCTTTCTATGTCTTCTCTACTAGTTACCCTTGACTCCCAAACCTTCTTACTAAGCACTCCTTTAGAGTCAAAATTTTGAGCTTCCCTCTACCCATGGACCTATCATACTTGATATTTCTAACTCCTTATCCCTTATCTATTTTGAACCTTATTACCATAATGGGATTATTTGTTTAGATTTCCACCATTCCACTTACCATAATAGTATGAGTTCTTCATCACCCTCAATTCCCAATGCTCAACCAAAGGCATGAAGTATGAGTTACATTTAACCCTTGAAGTCTGAAACTCCTATGAATTTACCAATCAAACTCACCTCCCCTTTTGCACATCTAAAAGGTCATTTATGACATAATTTGATGTAGCTACTATCAAAAAGGGTTTTACCTATCATAAAGTTACTCATTTGGGGGAAAATTCATAAGCAATTTTTTGGTGGTAAAAAAGAAAATGACCCAAAATGCCATTAATGAGCTAGTAAGGCCCCAAACCCACCAAAATTAAACCTAGTATGTGCCTAAAAATAATTCTTTATGCTAAAAGGTCAATTCAAAGGAAATAAAAGATAATGATAAACCATAATTTATTTAATGTGATAGTTAGATTTTCATGACCCACTATTTACACACCATCTCCTAGTTGTATTTGCATTGTATTTCATGACTTATTGGCACCTTGGTACACTAGATACATAGGCACTTTAAATGAATAGAAGACTTGTAGATCTTAAACTATTTCTTTATGCCTCCCATATGGATTTTGATGTATTTTTAGGTGTAGACATCCAAATTTGATCACTCCCATACGATCAAATTCACCTCCTTATTCATCCGTTCTGTCAATATTAATTTATTTAATTAATATTACACTTTTTGCCTAAGGTCCTTAAAGTTTTTAATTTAACAATTAAATGCTTTACCTTTCATCTTTTCCCTCTCTAAATTAAATAAATACATCAATTTATTTAATTTAGTCATTTAACCTTTTTGAATAAAATCAATTTAAAATTCTTCCTTTTTCTCTCTCCTTGTCACATCCTCCATAATCCCTTTCTAATCTGGATTAATTTAATTAATTCATGATTAAGATGTGCATCCTCTTAATCAGGGATTAATGTCACATCCTCCTATAGTTGCCACTTGCTTCTAATCTCTCATTAATTATCCTAATTAGGTATTTGCACAACCTTAATCAAAGTCATTAGCCACATTTAGCACCCCTTTTTAGTCAACCTTTTCATTTGTCTTTCTTAGCATTGACCCTCTTTCCCATGTGAATTTTTAATTCACATTTATTCATCCTAGGTCTCTTCTCCCCATGTGAATTTTTAATTCACATTTTATCCTTTCAAGGCTTACCTTATCCCCATGCAACTTCTAGAACATTTGACTTGTCATCTCATCCACATGTGACAAACTCCCACCTTTTTGGATACCCTCTCTTATCCACTAGATTCTCCCAAGCTTGTGAATTTTTAATTCACATTTATTTCTCCAACCACTTTCTCTTTTCCCATGGAGATTTTTGAGGAATTCCAAAATTTCTCAAATGTCATTTTCATCCTCACTTGGGGACAAAAAGTTTCCTTTTGAGGAAATCTTCTCACCCCCTAAAGTACTTGTCCTTCCTTCACATCATGTACCTCCCTTCCACCTCACTTCCACATCATCTTATCCTAGGCCATCTCACATTCCACATGTCAAGATGTGAGGGATTGTGAGTCCTCAACTCACCATAGCCCTACATCTTGACCTTGGTGGCTGAATCTCAAGCATTGAATTTTCTAGAGAATTCAAATTTCTCTATAAATACCCCCTCTTCTAATGAATTTGGGGACTTAGTCATTTTAGTATCCTTATGCTATCATTTTGAGCACTCAATTCACAAGTATTTTCACTCATTTAGCTAAGCCATTTTAACCATTTGCACTTGCATCTAGTCATATTACCAATCTTACATCTAGCCATCCAAGGAGCACACAAGGATCTTAAACATCAAGGGCCAACCAAGGTATTCATCAACATGGAGAAGGTATAAGTAATTGCATTATTTCATGTATTTTCTTTGTGTTAACAATTCCTTAGGCTAGTCTTTGAGGTGTCTTTTGTGTTTTTCCTTATTGCATAATAGTTGTTTTACATCTTTAGAATAGGATAAACATTTAGGATCACATTTCTGGCACACCTGGTGGGACCTACAAATAGATTCCTCTATTTTACATTTGTTGTTGTTGAGATTGTTTGTAGGTACAGGTCGTAGAGGGGGCGACTACGCCCTCCTGGTCATTGTAGAGGGGCGACTACACCCTCCTGTACACTGCAGAGGGGCGACTATGCCCTCCTGTCCACTGCAGAGGGGTGACTACGCCCTTCGGATCACTATAGAGGGGCAAAAACACCCTCTTGTACACTACAAAGGGGCAACTGCACCCTCCACTTGACTGCAGAAGGGCAATTACACCCCTTTTCCATATTCTGTTTCTAACAAGTTTGTTGCAGAGGGGTAGATATGCCTTTTTCCATATTCGGTTTCTAACTAGTTTGCTGCAGAGGGGCGGATACACCATTTTCCATATTCTGTTTCTAACTAGTTTGTTGTAGAGGGGTGGATACGCCCTTTTCCATATTTTGTTTCTAACTAGTTTGTTGCAGAGGGGTGGATACACCCTTTTCCATATTATTTTTCTAACAAGTTTGTTATAAAGGGGAAGATACACCCTTTTCCATATTCTATTTCTAACAAGTTTTTTGTAGAGGGGCGGATACACCCTTTTCCATATTTTGTTTCTAACAAGTTTGTTGCAAAGGGGAAAATATGCCCTAATCCAAGAATTGTTTCTTACATTTTACTACAGTGGGGAAAATTTTCCCTCCTGGTTACTGCAATGGGGTGAATTTTCCCTTCTGGTTACTGTAGTGGAGCAGATACACCCCAAAACAACACATTTGGGAGGTAAAACGACTGTTTTAGCTCCAGTTTTTTGCTATTTTTTTATTCTAACCCCCTAATGTTGTTTGTTGCAAGGATATTGGTGTTTTTGCTAACATTTTGCAACATATTCTTGTGTAATTGGCGAAGAAAGAAGGATAAAACAATTAACGTTTACTTGCAGGACCTTCTGTTTGCACATATTTCCAAAGCTATCCTTGTTGTGTTTCGTTGATCTAGAAACATAGTTTAATTAGGGGAAGTAATATTCGTTGTTTGCTGTATTTTTGTGTTACCCAAAGGGGGAATTAGTTTTTTTCACTTTCCCCTTGCACTTCGTGTGAACCTAGGGAGTAGTTGGAAATGAGTAGTGCTTTCTTTCTAGTGGGACCTACTTGGGGATTTCATCACCCCAAGGGACGATTCCAACCACACGTACCAGTGGGGTATATAAAGGGGGAGAGCAAAAGTTGTACCTCAATCTAGTCGCATCATAATTGGTGGAGCGTCAAAGCTAGGGTGATACCTAGATAGATGTGAAGAGTTGGTCCAAGCCCTTTAGTATCTCGCTGGGGTTCCTAACTCACGCTTGTGACGGATTGGTGTTCATAGTTGTGCCTCATGTACCGAGAGTATATTGAGGACTCCCTAGACACCTTGTGCATCCTAGATTAAGACCTTTATTGGCCATACCCTTAATACTAATCGTAGGATCGTGCTTGTTTGAAAGTGCTTTCTTGTGAGAAACCAGTAATTTTTTTGACAATTTGGCCTTATTGTTGTCATTTTAAGTCCTTGCCATAGTTATTTTCATCTAAACCAAGTCGTTGTTTACTGTAGTGGGGAAAATTTTCCCTTCTTTTCACTGCAGTGGGGTGAATTTTCCCTCCTGGTTACTATAGTGGGGCGAATTTTCCCTTCTGTTCACTACAGTGGGGAAAATTTTCCCTCCTGGTTACTACAGTGGGGTGAATTTTCCCTCCTGTTTGCTGCAATGGGGCAAATTTGCCCCGTTTAGCTCCATTTAGCCTCCAAACCTCCGTTTAATCATTCCAAAACTCTGTTTAATCATTCCAAACCTCCATTTTGTCATTCTAAACCTCTGAAACCTCTATTTGATCATTCCAAACCTCCATTTTATCATTTCAAACCTCCATTTAGTCATCCTAAACCTCCATTAGTCATCCCAAGCCTCCATACATTTATTCTCTCAATCTGCCCACTCGTTTTGAATTTTTTGGTAACTCATTTGGAAAGCCCATATCATCACCTAGTGAACTTGTTTCACCAAAATCTTACCATTTGCATCACCTAATCCATATCACATAAACACCACTCATCATCAAATCACCTTAACCTTGTGTTAAAAGTTGTTATCCAAATTGACCTTAGCACTTGAATTTGATTGTTATCCTTCACATCAATCATCAACTTTGACCCAAATCGATTCACTTCCATCTTGGGGTGAATTCGATATTGTAAGTTATCATCCTTGGCCCAAATCAATCCATTTCTATCTTGAGGTGGATTCGGTGCCATGATCATCCACTTGATCAATCAATGCTCTAGGTCACTAAGGATGATTTTTTGACTGGGTTTAGGATCCCTTACATCTTCCATCATTTAATTTTAATCCAATCATACCCATCCAATCACTCAATCTATTCTATCCAATCATTCAATCATCCAATCAAGCCAATCACACTTATCCAATTATTTAATTTATCCAATCACATCCATTCAATCAATCCAATCCAATCTATCTCAACAGTCCCATCCAATCAAAAGTCCAACATCCTCCAATCAAAATCTGATTTCATCAGAATCCAATCTCATTCGATCAAAATCCAATCTTAACCAATCAAAATACAATCTTAACCAATCAAAATCCAATATAGTTGAATTCAATATTATCCAATCATCAAATTAGAGTCCAATTAAGTCTACTCACGCCCTTCATCCAATCGATCAATCTTCATCAAATCAAATCATTCATCAAGGCCCTCTTTATAATCTGCTCATACCCCATTTGCATGCCTGTTCAAACTAGGTCGCAAGCCAACAAGCAAATGACACAACAACAAGGTCAAAATTCCCAAGTGAACATGTCTCAAGATCCTAATAACAGTGAAAATCCTACTAATGGTACAAATGTCTCTCAAGATCCTAACAATGGAATGAACATCCCCCAAGACCCTCATAACGACACTTCATCACACTCCAACACTAAAAATTAGAACAAATCACCACATGGTGAAGAGAGTATGGTTAATCAACCCGAACTCATGCTTGAGGAACATTTCAATAATCTCGCCAATGTGCAAATGACTGACCGCCTGTTCGAAAAACATGGGGAAGAAATCTTGGCCCACCTAATTGAAAAAGGTGTCAAACCTCCACCAGGTGTTGACTTATCCAAGTATAGCAGTTCCAAATCTAACATACCCCAAGGTTCACAAAACACACCAGATGGTTCATACATCCCCAATGTTCCTGTAGTAGAGGGTTGGCATCAACCTGAATTTAGCAATGCCATTCTTTATCATGTTAACCATCCCCCACACACCACAATCTCAGTCATGGGGGCTCCTCAAGTGTTTGATCCCAATAATCATTTGGCCTACGACATGCAGCAAAATGTTTCACAACCTTCGCCATTAATGCTAACAACATCACCCATTTCGAGTCAACCTTCAGTTAATGCTGGGGACAACCCTTTTACCGCATTACCTCCACCTCCTGGGGCCACAAATCTACCACCTCCTCCGTACACATTTCAATAGCCTCCCCAATCTAACCTACCACCTCAATTAACTCCACAAGGTACATCCCAACCAAATGTTCCAATTGGTACCCAACAACCTCCTTTATAGAATGTCTCTACATTATCTCAACCGCCTCATTAGCAACAACCCCCACATAATGCTTTAGTTTCTTCACAAAAATCACCATACCAATCACAAGGCAATCCATCCTGACCGCTCGCCTAAACCATATCCCCGTTCCTCGCATCCATTTTACGTCCACAAGTTCAACCACAACACAACATCCCATCTCAACCCACACAACAGTCGACATCACATCAACAACCTCAACATTTTTACTATCATAACCAACAATAGTTCCAACAACAACCACCCTATGTGGCCTCCCAACAATCGTAGCAGTACCTTCAATACCAACAAACCAATCTGCAATATAACATTCAAGCTCCTCAACATTTAGTCACGCATTCTTATCAAACAAATCCGTACTATACCTCACAACAACAACCCCAGTACCAACAAACTCCCTTGACATACCAACAAGGGATATCATCATATCACTATCAAAATCCATATGTCAACCTTCAGACACTATCTTAGTAGGATCCTTCATTGTCCTACCACCCATATCCATCCAACCCATCTGTCTCAACTCCTACACCATCGGTCAACGCGGACCTGTTGGAAATCAAAGCTTCTTTGAAATATCTCCAAGCAAGGACTAGTAAATAATCCTTTAAATTTGAAGATATATGTCCCTATCCATTCAATCCATCCATCTCACTAATTCCCTTCTTAAAATCCTAAGGCCCACTTGCAAGAGTTTTACTCCCAGTGTCAGGAAGTTATGCACAATGACAACTACCTCTTGTGTTTGTTTCCACAGAGCCTAACAGGAAATTCCCTAGAATGGTTCATGAGTCTAGAATGAGGGTCCATAAAATCCTTTGCGGATCTTTCAAAAAAAATTGTTTCTTACTTCTTCAATTTGGAAAAAGACACTGATACTTTGGACCTTCTAAAGGAGAAGCAACATTAAGGTGAAATCTTTGCTAGCTACCTTCAAAGGTGGTGAGCACTAGCAAGCCGAATAAAAATCCGTCTCAAAGAGAAAGACATGGTCACCCTCTTTGTAGAGAACTCACATCTCGACATGGCTCATAATTTCAGGTTGCATTGTGTTACCACTTTCGTTGAAATAGTGGAAAAAGGACCCATCCTTGAATGTGCCCTTATTGCCAAAGAACACATCAAGATGCACAACCATGACAAAGAAAGGTCATTCGGCGATAAGTCACATTTTTGGAACAAGAACAAAAACACAGTGAATGATGGTGTCACTGACACTAAACATGTTCAGGTGGCTAATACATCCTAGAGGCAAAAGTCATCTATACCTAATGCCATATCCATGCCACAAGGGGCATCTCGTCCTCCTCAACAATCGAACTAGAATAGTCAAGGGAATGGTAAACACCAATATACTCAATTAGGAGAACCCTTGAGCATCATCTTCAATAAATTGTTACAAGTCAACTATCCAATCATATACCCTGTCACCAAACCACTTGATGAATCCAAGCCCAAACCAGCCTGGTTTAGGGATAATGAATATTGTGAATTCCATAAGATTAAAGGGCACACTTTGAATAAGTGTCAAGGTCTCAAAAACTATGTCCAAGATCTTATCGATTGAAGAGATATCAAAGTCGACACCAGTCAAGCTTCATCATCCAATGCTCAATTACAGATATACCAAAACACCTTCCCTAACCATAATCAAGGCACAAGAACCTCCAACAACAATCCCAAAGACAACAACACAAATAATATAAGGTATAAAAATGTACCCCTCAATTATGATGGCATTGTCCATTACATTGAACAGGTGGAACCTCATGTGTCTATGATACATGTTAAGGCTAAAGATCCTCAATGTGTTGTTGCTACCCGACGGTCCCGCATTACTATCCCTGCAGCCTCCACATTCGTCTAATCAAATCCTATAAACTCTCAGTATAACATTATTGATCACTTAGGAAAGACTCTTGCTCATATTTCAATCTTGGATCTACTTAAGTCTTCTCCTGTACATCAGGAAATACTCAATAGAGCTTTACAACAAACTCACGTGCCTAATGACATTGATCCCGCACGGTTCCAAGCTTTAGTAGGATATTTGGCTTTATCTTACCAATTACACTTCAGCTAGAATGACATGCCAAATATTGATGCCAATCACAACCGTCCCTTACACATCAAAGTCCTGGTTTCCCATCATAAAATAAAAAGGGTCTCAGTAGATAATGGCTCTACCCTCAATCTATGTACTCTGAAGTTCATAAAAAAAGTAGGGTATACTCAAGCAGATTTGAGTAATCAAATCATCACAATCAAGGCTTATGATAATGTAGAAAGAAATTCTGAAGGGATTATCAGTCTTCCTATCCAAGTTGGACCTGTAGTTCAGTACACTACTTGTCATGTCCTTGATTTGGACTTACCATATAATCTCCCCGTCGATAGCCCATGGCTCCACGCCATGCAAGCCATCCCCTCCACGTACCATCAATGCCTAAAGTTCCCAGTTAATGGACAAGAGATCACCATTTATGTCGACCCACAACCATTTGAATACTGCCATGCTCTAGAAGCATCATTTCCCCATTTACATTACTGTCTTGGGGTTGACGTGGGGGAATCTCAGTCATCATCCTCCAATCCATCATCCACCACGACAACCACTCCATCTTCTGCCACCAATCCTACAGTCACCAAAGTCTAGATCATTGACAAGGGGTGTGGAAAATATGAAATGCATACCTCTATAAATGAGGCAACCATGCCACCATCACCACACATGTACGACCAACCTTCGTAGGCTACTCCAAAGGAAGACAAGACTATCACCTTCAGTACAAAAAAAATTCCCCCTACCACTTTTCGGTCTCCTAGTATAAAGATAGATACACTAGAAGAGGATATCAGTTAGTGGGTATACCATGAAGAACCCAACTAGATCCTTCTCTAAAGGAATACTTTCAGGAAGTATACCCTTGGTCAACTAAGTTTGCAGAAAAGCATAACTACCAAGGCGGGGGCCTAGGTAAGGAAGAACATGGACGGTTCAACCTATTGATGTATCAAAGCTGTCGTGAAATATAGGCCTCAAATATAACAAAAATCAGAAAGGCCTTGCAATATCATATAATACCTCCAATAGTGTTACTGTGGACAATGGTCCCTTGGAAGACATACCTGAGGAAGAATCCATCATACATGCATACAATGATGTTGATCACATATACCTGTCATCCATGTTTGACTATTTATTCATCTTTACCATCAACCTTTCTCTTTGCCATCCTGAACTCATTGATTGGGACCTACGCAATAGCACACCTGTCAATGTCTCCCTAGATACATATGTAAACCTCATGGGATTGGGGGAGGATGAACACTCCAATCGCAAAAATAAAAATAAGAAAAATAAAAAATGGTCATCTAGTGAAAACCTCCTTGAGGCACTTCCTGACTTGGAAAAAGTAAAAATAAATGACACATCCGATAGTGAAAACCTCAAAGAGGCATTGGAGGATGGAGATGTTCATCTTGTCCTTGTGGGAACTAAATTATCCACATGGTCATCCATCCTAATTGAAGAAACTCAAGAAGTTAACCTGGGTACTGCTGAAAACCCTAAGATCACCTATGTAGCCAAATCACTATTAGAGCAAGAATATTCAGTTATCGTTCAGCTACTCCAAGATGGTATCATTAACTTTTCTTGGTCATACTCAAATATGTGAGGCTTAGATCCTGCTTTAGTAGTTCATCATCTGGATGTTCACCCGGTGCCAAGCTGGTCAAACATAAGCTTTGAAAAATGCATCTACAGGTAGCATTATTAGTCAAGAAAGAATTGGAGAAGTTACTGGATGCCAGTTTTATCAGACCCATTGACTACTCTGATTGGATCTCGAACATAGTGCCTGTTGCCAAACCAAACAAAGACATTTAGATTTGCACAAACTTCCAGGATCTTAACAAAGCTTGTCCAAAAGACGACTTCCCACTGCCCAATATTGACATGTTGGTCGACTGGACTGTAGGACATGAGATGTTATCCCTTATGGATGGTTTATCTGGTTACAATCAGATCCAAATTGCACCTGAAGACCAACACAAGACCACTTTTACAACACCTTGGGGTACTTTTTGCTACAATGTTATGCCCTTTGGTCTCAAGAATGCGGGTGAAACATATCAGAGAGCAATGACTGTAATCTTCCATGACCTCATCCATATTATCGTGGAAGATTATGTTGATGACTTGCTAGGAAAATCTAGAACCAGAGTAGAGCACCCTGCCATCCTGAAAATGATCTTTGAGCGGTTAGAACATTACAAGTTACGACTAAATCCAAAAAAGTGTGTCTTTGGTGTTATGTCAAGGAAATCATTTTGTTTCATAGTCTCTCGAAGAGGCATTGAGGTTGATCCCGCCAAGGTGAAACCTATTTTGGATATGTCACCCCGCACAATTTGAAACAGTTAAGAAGTCTCCAAGGAAAGCTGCAATCCATCCATCGGTTCATAGCCTAGCTTGCAGACAAGTGTCACTCATTCACCCATCTTCTAAAAAAAGACTCCACCTTTAGATGGAACCAACAACATTAGATAGGTTTTGATAAGATCAAGGAATACTTGGCTCATCCACCGATCTTAATGCCACCAATTCTAGGGAAACCCCTCCTGCTTTACATATCCACCACTTCAGTCGCGTTGGGGGCATTATTGCCACAACATGATGAGTCCTCAAAAGAAAGAGCAATCTACTACATCAGTCGAACACTGGTCGACTATGAATTAAATTATTCACCCATGGAGAAAGCCTATCTTGCAGTGGTCTTTAATACACAAAAACTTTGACATTACATGCTCAGTCATCCAGTCAAATTAATAGCAAGAATTGATCCACTAAAGTATATGTTATCCAGAACCACTTTAACTAGTCACATGGCTAAGTGGGTCATGCTCTGAAGTGAATTTGACATAGAGTACGTGGATTGCAAAGCCATAAAGGGACAAGTCATAGCTGATCAGTTGGCTGAGGCACCCTTAGTGGATGCTTACCCTCTAGCCACTGAATTTTCAGATGAAGAAGTTTTCACAGTTACAGAAGCATCTACTTGGATATTATATTTTGATGGATCATATACTCATAATGGATTGGGCACAAGAATTATGTTGGTTACCCCTCAAGGTGACTACATCCCAAAATCATTCAGGATAGCATTCCTATGTACCAACAACATATTTGAATACGAAGCCCTCCTCATAGGTTTCTGAATTGCAAAACAATGGCACATAACTCACTTGAGAGTCTTTGGTGATTCATTATTGGTCATTAAGCAAGTTAATGATGAATTCCTAACAAAATATGATAAGTTGTTACCCTATAAACACATGGTGGATAATTTTAAAAAATATTTTACCTTCAGACAATTTGACCAAATTCCTAGGGTGCAAAACAAAGTAGTTGACACTATGGATACTATTGGCTCTCTGATTGACATGCCCAAAGATCGAACAAAATGTGAGTTCCTTGTGGAACAACTTTTAATCCCAGCATATGATATCCCTGAGGCTGACATGGTGTGTGACATTGTAGGTCCCTCTTCCCCATGGTACCAAGACATATATACTTATCTACGTGATCATATTCTACCCCCAGACCTCACACAAAACTAATGAAAATCCTTTATTCAATGTTCAGCCTGATACATTATCGTCGGTGATATGCTTTATCGTCGTGGGTATGATGGAACCCTCCTTAGATGTCTGAATGAAACCGAAGCCCATACTGCACTAACGAAGGTACATAGTGGTTTTGCGGGGCCCATTCAAATGGTATGGCTTTGGTAGAAAGGATTCTCTGAGCTGGATATTATTGGCCTACATTAGAGCATGATGCTTGTGAATTCGTGAAGAAATGCCTTCCTTTCCAACAACATGCACATTTGATTCATGCTCCAGCATAGGACCTTCAGCCCCTCCTAGCACCATGGCCCTTCTCTCAATGAGGTTTTGACTTGATTGGAAAGATTTACCCACCATCTTTCGATGGCCATACATTCATAATTACTGCCATTGAGTACTTCACCAAATGGGTGGAAGCAATGCCACTCTCACAAATCACCAGTACTCAGATTTCAAAATTCATCCTTTATCATATTCTTTGTAGATATGGTATTCAATCCACCATCCTTTCCGATAATGGAAAACCTTTTAAAAACTAGGCCATGAAACATCTCTGTGACACCTTTCATATCCAACATCGTTGGTCAACACCTTATTACCCCCAACGTAATGGTCAGGCATAAGCAACCAACAAGACCCTTATCCGCATCCTCAAAAAGGTTGTCAATAACACTGGTTGAGACTGGCACCTCCATATTCATCCCGCTCTCTGGGCATATCGCACCTCCATCCACACCCCTACAACCGCCACCCCCTATTCTTTAGTGTATGGTGCCAAAGCCATCCTACCAATCGAAGTTGAGCTCCCATCACTGAGGATTTCTCTGAAGAACCTTATCAACGAGGAGGATGCTCGTGTTGCACGACTTCCATAGTTGGAGTTACTTGATGAAAGACAAATCAAAGCTTATGATCATCTGTGAGCTTACCAAAATCACCTCAAGCGTAACTACAATAAGAAGGTTTGTCCTCAACAGTTCCAGATTGGTGATCTTGTCCTTAAAGAGAACCAGCGTACTCAGCAGGACCGCGATAAGAAAGGGAAATTTGAAGCAAACTGGTTGGGTCCTTATATCATAATCGCTAAATATGGATTTGGGGCATACAGACTTGCTACCCTTGAAGGAGACCCCCTTGAAGAGCTTATCAATATCATGCATCTGAAGAGGTTCTACACCTAAGTCCGCTTGGTAACCCTACTTGCAAAATTACACAAAAAAAATCAAAAAAGAAAAATTCCAAAAATAGTAAAGAGAAATAAATTTGTCCTATGGTGAAAACCACCTTTGGTGGCACCTTGGATAGGTACGGGTGGAGAAAACTTGGTAACAGGCATCATCCTAGAGGGCTTAATCATTATCTACCTTGCATCTTAATTACTTTATGACTCAATCCCTCCTATCCTGACATCCTTTCCCATTCCATCCTTGGCCACTTGGTATCTTTTGATTAAGCATTAGACAATTATATGCTATTCGTCATCCTAAGCTTTTTATCCTAGTTTGAGCATCTATCGTTAATTTTTTCATCTGTTAGTTTGTGTCATCATCTAGGATCATTCATTATGTCCATCTCCACCTAGGCCTCATCCTGTCATGTCAGTCTCTTTGGTTTTGGTCGAACTATGTTGCACCCTTGCTCTCACGTAGGCAAGGCTAATCATTTGATCTTCCCCCGAGGCCTTCAGATCATCCTATGATGGTCCCCCATCATTTGTCTCCATCATCCTCTTTTCACTTTTATCCATGGTCAATCATCATTTTTTTTCTTTGAACTACGTTGCCCCTGTGCTTGCACATTGGCAAGGTCGATCTTTTGATCCACCCCCCAGGCTTTGTTTCGTTGTCTCATCGGTCTCCATTAGTCCTCTTTCTGCTTTATCCATGGTATTTTTTGGAACTAAGAGGGCTCTGCGCTTTCACGTAGGCAAGGATAATCTATGATCATCCCCCGAGCCCCTAGGTCTATAGGGTGTGTCAGTCTCATGTCTGGTGTCTTGTGCTGTGTCATCAAGCTATTCCCTTATCTAGCTAGTTCTTCACAAACGAGAACCACCTGTGGCAGGAGATTCAATCAATTTTGAGTATCCTGTGTCATAATGATCTTTTAGTTTAGTTTCCATCATCTTTGGTCTCAACAGGATGCATCCTTCCTAACAGACCTCATCAACCTCATCCATCCTCTCGATCCTATGGCAAAGGACGTTTAAAATTTGATTGCAATCTTTTGATACTTTTGGTTTTTTGTTTATCATTAGAGCTCTCTATTACAGTTAGTTAAGGCCGCCATAATCTATCATATTATGGTGTGTTTTGACTAATTTAGATAGGGGCATATCTTGATCTTTTATTGTTGTTGTCTACTGGGTTGCCCCACGTAGTATCCACCAAGACCCATGTGATCTTGTTTTACGTTGGGACATCCCTTTGTGCTTGTGGTTATCCCAACGCTTGGCCTGACCAAAGTTTTCACTACTTTGGGGTGTTGGGATAGCCTTCTTGTTTTTGTGTTTGTTTCATGCATTAGATGCTAACTCGCCTTGGTTGCCTATACCCTGACACTTGGTGTCTTATGCTATAGCAAAAATTAGTGCTCCAAAGATGGAAAATCATATTAGGATTGCATTTCATAATCATTGTTGTAGCATAGTATTCACCCTATGATTTTGGTTGTGCAAGTACTTTGCCCTATCTCCCATTCTTCTTAGGATACTAAGGGTTATTGACAGGTGCCAAATACACTCGTTTTTCACTTTCACTACACATACATCTCCCCCCTTTTTATCATGTAAGTCCTTATTGACACTTATGATCATGTGTTATTACCTTTCATTATAGTTTTAAGTTCATTACAAGTGCATTATCATTTTAGAACCACACATATTAGGTTCATTCTACTTCTCATATGTACATCGCCACCTACATCACAAAGTGTTAGAATCAGGCATACATCACCACCTGCATCACAAAGTGTTCAATTCATAATATATCACATCTTGCATGCATAAACATATGCATAGACGCCAACAAATCAAATAAACATCCATAAAGTATCCACATACCCCATCATAAACATATACATATATGTTAAAAAATCAAATAAGCATCCATAAAGTATCCACATACCCCATCATCAACATATACGTACATGTCAACAAATCAAATAAGCATCCATACATAAACATCCACATAAGCTATCATAGATAAAACATATGCATGTATCAAATCATCTATCCACCGCATGAACATGGTGTCAATAGGGGCCGATATGTAAACCATATATATATCAAAATCCAAAAGTCCATCACAAAATAATGTCTATCGACAAAATCAAAATACATGCCCATCATATACAAAATCATAAGATGAAAGATCAGTACAAGGCTTTGAAAATAACCGCTGTCACTCTGACCTATCCATCCACCCTGCACCTATCAAAAACTTAGTAGCCTGTCATCTGCTGAATGAGCTACCCACATCTAATCTTTGAGGTGAATCGAGTACTAACCTCCTACCTAGAGAAACCCCTTGTGACTCACTGAAACCTCGGGTCCGTGTCCCCAGCGTATGGGATTGCACTGGCATCTGTGGTGTCTGCCGAACATACTAGAATATTTGTTGTGCCAGATCTGAAACTACATGATAATACACGGCCATCCAAAATCTTGCCTCCCTCGCATTCTCCTCTCGCTCAACATCTTGGACCCAAGTGGAATTCCCCTCCTGATGATACCTATCCCGATCTCTAGTGATCACTCTCCTCTCCTGCTCCCAAGCCTCCTAGGATATTCATAACTACGCCATCTTTGTTTGAACCCGATCTCTCATCTCCTCGATAGCCACTTCCCTAGCCATTGCTGCATCACTCTCCCCCTATAACCCCCATATATCTACCCCTATCACATCACCAACCTGTACTGACTGTAGTTGAGCCACTGCTGCGTCCCGCTCTCCCTACAACATCCTTCTCCCTCTATACTAACTGTAATTGAGCCACTATTGTGTCATGCTCTCCCTATAGCATCTGCATCCACATCTCTATAGAATCCCTCTCCCTTTGTGTGGCCTATGACCAAGCCACTGCTGCATCCCTGTCCCTCTGTAGGTCTCGTGCTCTCAAATCTGAGGCATCTCTCTCTCTCTCTACAGTGACAATACCTCTGAAACTACCTCCTCTCTCCTCCTTTGAAGAGACTGTATCTGTGCCTCTGCCACCTCCCTCTCACTCTGCAACACCTACACCTATGCTTGGACTACATCCCTCTCTACCTCCATGGCCTACACCCGTGCCAGTGCTACATCTCTCTCTGCCTGCATCATGTGTATCTGACCCCTCATCTTCTCTAGCGCCTATCTAGTGTCTGCTCGCCCCTGATCTGCTGGCTCCCCTCTGTCCTGTAATATAAAAATCTCTACCTATAATCTGTCATGGTCCCAACTCACAGTAGCCAACTCATCTCGTACCCCCTATATCTTAGCCCATAGTTCATCTCTCTCCCTCTCCACTACCGCTAGCTATGTGAATAGGTGGTCAACAATGAATCCATAATCTCTCTGACCTGCTACCTGTACCCTTGCTAGCTCAGCCCTGAGTCTGGTCACCTCCGCCTCAGCTATCCTCAACCTCTGATTTGTAACCCAAAAGCCTCTCCGTAGTACCTCTCGGGTGAGCAGTAGGATCCTCTAATGCCACACAATGAACTATTGCCAATGGCTCTACCTCCAACACCTCCACATCTGGCCCATCTACATCCATCGCATCAACCTCTACCTCATCCTGCATCTGCTCGACCCTGATCACCCGAATCCTCCTCAGCTGCCCTCTCCTCCCTACCCTCATCAATCTCCTTGGCTCTCCTACAACCCTCGCCTCCCCCTCCGTCTCTTCCTCATCCTCGCTCCCCCTATCTCTAGCATAGAAGACCCCTCCTCTACCACACTTTGAACCCTCATCTGTCATCTTATACTCGCCATCCTCTCTGACTGACCCTTGGCCTTAGTCTCCTCCTACGCTCCATCCTATTGTCCACCCCCTCCCACCTCCTCCTGCTCATCCCTCACCAATACTCTCCTCTACCGTACTCTAACTCCTATGCCTATCTATTGAACAACTCCACCCTCCACCACACGTATCATCTCTACCTCTAGCTCATCCTGTCATACTGCATCTGTCTCTGGACCTATCCCACCCTCCTGTCATACTACATCTCTCCCACTGTCGGGTCATTCTACATCCATCTCCTCCTCCGCCCTAACCCTCCTTTGTTGTCTCCTCCTCCTCCTCTCTAGTTGTCCTACCTCATCCTCTCCTGCTGACCAACACCCTCTGCATCCTCCTGTTGTCCTACCGCCCTCACCTCCCCTCTCCTCTACACTTGTCTCCTCCTATCTCCACCCCCCCTCACCAACTGGTGCTCATCCTCTGATCTGAATCCTATAACTCCTGCAATAGGCACCGTCAGTGTAATCCTCTCCCATCGGTGGTTGCGGCACCATCGGCCATACCGAATCGTCACTCTTGCATCCTCCACCCCAACAACCCTCCCTGAGTAGGGCACCTGCACTGTCGCCACCCACAACAATTTGGAATCCCTCGGTGTCAAAGAATTTCCCCATGGTTGCTCTCTGGTGAGTCGACGAAACATGACAGGTACCTCTAGAATATCTTGTACCAGCCCAAACTGCCTCAACACTCTGTCTGGTCGATGCATCTCCACTATGCACGACTAGCTCCCAATCAAGATGCACCAGCTCATAAAATAACCCTTATGTCTATCCTCCTCCCCCCTCCATCCCCTGAACTGTCAATACATATACGAACACCATAATATGTCCCTCTCCTACAAGCCATCTATCGCTCTCCTCCACCCATCCATATCCCCCTACATCTCATACCACAAAACCTAGCCCCTCGCCTCCCCATGCCCCGAGGCCATAGACTCCCTATCATCCTCCTCTCCTTCCCTAATCACTAGGGGTCTCATCACCATAATGTGCTCCCATGCCCAAACCTGTAGTAGGGTCATGTGTGCCAAACTCACTGACCTCCGGTAGCAGATCACATGCATGTCTTTGTATAACTGTGCTAATATATAGGTACCCCACGAGAATTGTCCCTCGTGCCACTCAACAATATGTCGAATCACCTCCATGAATCATAGACTGCAAAACTGCCTATTATAGTCCAACAACAATATCCCACTAATCAACCCACACAAATAATGGTAGGGGTGGTACCCTCACTGAAAAACATTTGTCCATGTCCAATTGCCCATTCTGTATAAGCAGATCCTCATCTCCAAATAACACTGAAATTGTGTGATCTAACTCCGCCCCTCTTGATACCACATCGCTCACTAACAACCCCGCTATGGGCAGCTTCAGGATGTGCCATGCATCCTCCAACGTGATTGTCATCTTCCTCGTCAGAAGATGGAAGGTTGATGTCTCTGAACTCCATCTCTCTATCAGTGCTGTCAGCATCGCTCAATGTGCCCTCATCACTAGGAACTGTAAAAAGTGCAATAACCCCGCATGATCCAATGCTGCATGATCTACTTTGGTCATGGCCCACATAGTCATTGTCAGTGCCTCCGACCATCATTCATGTGTCCGTAATCGCTCGAAAATTTGCATCCATATTGACCTGACTGTCAATACACCTTATTCTTGGCCCCGAGAGATCGCTTGTTTTCCTCTCTTTATTTTTTTCCTCCTCCTTTTCACTTTGCCCTAGTCAGGGCGAACCTGTCTTCTAATGGGGTGGATGCACCCCTGTGCCAGGGCAGATATGCCCCCGCACTGGGGTGAATGCTCCCCGACTCAGGGAAGATGCGCCCTCGAGCTGGGGCGGATATGCCCTCACATTGAGGCAAATGTACCATGAGCCGAGGTGGCTGCGCCTCCGTGTTGGGGCGAATATGCCCCGAACTAGGGTGGACCTGCCTCGGTCTGTGATGGATACACCCCTGCATTGGGGCGGCTATGCCCCCACACCAAGGCGGCTACGCCCCCACGCCGGGGTGAATACACCCTGAGCTGGGGCGGTTGCGCCCCTACACTGAGGCAAATACGCCTTGAGCTGGGGCGGACCTGCCCCGGTCCAGGGCAGATATGCCCCCTCGCCAGGGCGAATACGCCTCGAGTCGGGGCGGCTGCGTCCCCACGCCGGGGTGAATACACCTCAAGCCGGGGTGAATGCGCCCTGCCGCAAGGCAGACCTGCCTCAAGCCGGGGCAGATGTGCCCCCAACACGCGGTGGTGCCACCCGTAGAGGGTCGGATTCGCCCCTCCTGGGACAGTGCCAGCCCCCTCCAACCCCTCCTAAATTTTGTCTTTTTCTCTACCCATCCATAAAAATTAAATCTACCCATTTTTCTATTCTATCCCATGAACAAAACCCATTTTTACATTTTTTATAAACATTCAACAATGTATCGTTGCTCTTTGTTCTCTTCCTCTCCTCTCCTCTTCTCTCAACTGCTACAGTGAAAATGTGACAAGATAATTTCTAAAATTACCTTTTAGCCCCTTCCCCCCTTTTTTTCCCCTTTTTAAAATAAAAGGTATTTTTTACCTTTTATTTAACTTTTTTTCTCCTCCAACTAATTCGCTACCTTCCTGGGGCCGCCATTTGCAAACCATGCATCCGATCGACTCCATTCAAAAACTAAAGCTGCTTAGTTTTTTGAGCTCTATCTAATGGTGCCTTCTATTTCTTCCTATCGAGAAGTCACCCTGGGCCCCTTTTCTTCCCCAATTGCCCTCTTGAGGGGGCATACCCTACCATTTTTTCACCATCCCTTCATGACAGCCATTAGGGCATCTCCCTCTTTTTTCTCCCTGCTTGGGCAGCTCATTCAACCTCTTTCATGTTGGGGCATCAAGCCCTATCACTTCCCTCACCATCTGCATTTTATTTTTCTTCGAAACAATATTATTCTAATAGTATTTCAAAGAGGGGCAAAATGTAGACATCCAAATTTGATCGCTCTCATACGATCAAATTCACCTCCTTATTCATCCATTCCGTCAATATTAATTTATTTAATTAATATTGCACTTTCTGCCTAAGGTCCTTAAAGTTTTTAAGTTAACAATTAAATGCTTTACCTTACATCTTTTTCCTCTCTAAATTAAATAAATACATCAATTTATTTAATTTAGTCATTTAACCTTTTTGAATAAAATCAATTTAAAATTCTTCATTTTTCTCTCTCCTTGTCACATCCTCTATAATCCCTTTCTAATCTGGATTAATTTAATTAATTCATGATTAAGATGTGCATCCTCTTAATTAGGGATTAATGTCACATCCTCCTACATTTGCCACTTGCTTCTAATCTCTCATTAATTATCCTAATCAAGTATTTGCACAACCTTAATCAAAGTCATTAGCCACATTTAGTACCCCTTTTTAGTCAACCTTTTCATTCGCCTTTCTTAGCATTGACCCTTTTTCCCATGTGAATTTTTAATTCATATTTATTCATCCTAGATCTCTCTCCTCCCCATGTGAATTTTTAATTCACATTTTATCCTTTCAAGGCTTACCTTATCCCCATGCAACTTCTAAAACATTTGACTTGTCATCTCATCCACATGTGACAAACTCCCACCTTTTTGGATACCCTCTCTTATCCACTAGATTCTCCCAAGCTTGTGAATTTTTAATTCACATTTATTTCTCCAACCACTTTCTCTTTTCCCATGGAGATTTTTGAGGAATTCCAAAATTTCTCAAATGCCACTTTCATTCTCACTTGGGGACAGGAAGTTCCTTTTTGAGGAAATCTTCTCACCCCCCAAGGTACTTGTCCTTCCTCCACATCATGTACCTCCCTTCCACTTCACTTCCACATCATCTTATCCTAGGCCATCTCACATTCCACATGTCAAGATGTGAGGGCTTGTGAGTCTTCAACTCACCATAGCCCTACATTTTGACCTTGGTGGCTCAATGTCAACCATTGAATTCTCTAGAGAATTCAAAATTCTCTATAAATACCCTCTCTTCTAATGCATTTGGGGACTTAGTCATTTTAGTATCCTTATGATGTCATTTTGAGCACTCAATTCACAAGTAATCTCACTCATTTAGCAAAGCCATTTTAACTATTTGCACTTGCATCTAGTCATATTACCAATCTAGCATCTAGCCATCTAAGGAGCACACAAAGATCTTAAACATTAAGGGCCAACCAAGATATTCATCAACATGGAGAAGGTATAAGTAATTGCATTATTTATGTGATAGGTCGAATGTGAGTGTTAGAAAACGAGCAGCAAGTAAAGGAGTGCAAATGAACACCAAAACAACCTACACCTCAAGATTAGTCTAAGTTGGAAACAACACAAGATAAAAGCAACAAAATGGAACTCTATACCTTGCGTCAAATCGATCCTTTGGTTGGCCCTTCGATCTTTGATGTGTATGTTCCTTGGATGGCACAAGATGCAAGCTAAATGATGTTGTGAGGATGAGTGCAAATGGATGAAAACATGAAAATGTCTAAGTGTAGATTGAGAAACAAAACTGCAAGAGTTTGGCTAGCAAAATGATCTCCCCAAAATGAGAGAAAAGAGGGGGTATTTATAATATTTTTGAGAATTCCTAGGGGAAATGGAGGGTCAAGATTGAGCCACAAAATATCAAGATGTAGGGCTAAGGTGAGTTGAGAACTCACAAGCCCTCACATCTTGACATGTGGCAAGTGATATAGCCCTAAAAGGTGAAGTGGACATGAGGTGGAAGGAGAAGAACATGACATGGAGAGGGGTACAAAGTACCTTGGGATTGGACAAGATCTCCTCATAAAGGAGGTCCTTGTCCCCATGTGGGTGAGAGGACATGTGAGGAATTAAAAATTCCTCAAATATTCTCATAGGGAGATGGGAAAGAATAAAGAATAAGTGAAGGACATGTGGAGAGAAGTGAAGGAATTAAAAATTCCTTTTGGGTGCCTTGGGGGATTAAAAGGTGAATTAAAAATTCACATGGGGAAGTGGAGTGCCTTGTCCAAAAGGAGAAAGCTTTAATAAGGTTGACTCAAGGACATATGCCATAAATAGGATGAGGATTAGGTTAGGCTAATCAAATGATTAAGGTTGTGCAAGTACTCAATTAGAGGGACTAATGACTCATTAGAAGCAAGTGGGAAATTATGGAGGATGTGACCTTAATGATGGTTAAGGGTGTGCACATGCTAACCCTAGTTAATTAGAAGAAGATGAAGTAATTAAGATGGATTAGGGGACCAACTTGCAAAAGTTGGAGGATGTGACCATGAGAGAGAAAAGAAGAATTAAAAAAGAATTTTAATTTAAAAGAGGAATATGACTAAATTAAATAAAAGGGTATATTTTTTTAATTTAGAGGAGGAAGAGGGGTAAAGTATTAAATTAAATACTTTAGAATCCTTATGCAAGATGCAGGGTATTAATTAAACAATTGGTTTAATTAATATTGACAGAGGGGTTGAACAACCAGATGAATAAGGAGACGCGTTTGATCATATGGAAGTGATCAAATTGGATGTCTACATTTTGCCCCTCTTCGAAATACTATTAGAATAATAGGGTTTCGAAGAAAAATAGAATGCAGATGACTCTGTAGAGGAAGATACCAGAAAAGGAGATGCCCCAGCATGGTGGAATGCGCGTGAGCTACCCCAAATGGAGGGAATGCAGAGAGGATGCCCCAGTCAAGCAAAGGTAGGCTTAGAGCGACGGGTTAGGAGTGAATGATAGGGCATGCCCCCTCGAGAAGGGGGACGGGGGAGGAAAAGAGAGCCCCGGTCAACTTCTCGAAAGTATGGAGTGGTACATGTTGGAAAGAGCATGGAAAAATGAGAAGAACGGCGCTGGAACGGAGTGAATCGGATAAACGGTGTGCAAATGGCGGCCCCGAGAAGAAAGAGGTTGGATGAATTAACTCGAGGAATTTTTTGGTTAAAAAAAAGAAAAAAAGACCCTAAGGTGAAAAAGGAGGGAAAGTGCAAAGGGATAAAAGGTAATTGTTGAATTACCTTGGGCTCATTGTGACAGCTGGCAAGTGGAGAAAGAGGAGAGGAAGAAAAGGCGGCGAGCGAGATCAGACACCATGCCGGAGTACGACAGTGACGCCATTCACCGGGTGGATGAGAGACATATATTTTTCACCCACCGTGCCGTACCCCGCCAGGTTAGCCCCAAATGTAACTTTGTGTTTTTGCGTCATTTATGCACGTGTTTTCGAAAAACAAAAACATGGGTTTTGTTCGGGACGTCGAAAGGAAAAATGGGTAGGAAATTTTTTTTTCTGGGTTGCCTTGGATTGC
>VDFB02330040.1:40163-68630 GCA_007258455.2 Sequoia sempervirens | reverse complement strand
AAAAAAGAAATGAAAATGACAAAGACGTGTGTCGTGTGTGCAGAAAACAGGGATTTTGCACATTCGAGAGAGGTGATCGGAGGTGCTGAGCAGATGCATGGCGCCCGAGAGGAGATGGATAGAGACCTAGGAGGACAGGGGGGACAGGAGACAGCTGGAGGGGAGGAGGCATATGGAGCCTGGGAGGAGATGGACAGAGACCTAGGAGGACAGGGGGGACAGGAGACAGCCGGGGCCAGAGGAGGACAGCCATAGCAGGGAGCTCGGGTGGTGATAGATCTGGATGAGATGGAGCTATTAGCGGAGAGTGAGGGGTACCATCCGCGGGAGATGGAGGTTGACTCAGATGTGCATGATGTAGCACCACTAGCAGTGGCACCACCCACGGGGGAGGATCCAGTTGTGGTACTGAGAGAGACAGTGGAGAGACTGCGACGAAGCGAGTAGCGAGTGCGGGAGGCAGAGACAGAGCAGATTGTAGTGGAGGCGGAGAGGGAGGAGTGGCGGGCCTGACTTGCTCAAGGTGAGAGAGACTACATGGAGCTAGTCAGGCTAGCATCAGAGCAAGAGCGGAGATTGGTGAGGGAGAGAGATGAGAGCCGGGATGAGACTGTGGACTTGCGGGCCAAGGTGGAGCGATTGCGGGCAGAGGTGCATAGCCAGATGATACAAATGGAGGGATTGGGTTTGGTGGGAGAGGGAGCAGCATAGGAGGTTGGCAGCAGGGAGACAGGGGATGCAGAGAGTATGCAGAGAGAGCTAGCTGAGCTCAGGGACCAGGTGCGCACAGTGGAGGCAGAGAGGGTTGTGGCACATGCACAGGTGGAGGTGTTGGAGGCAGGGAGGGATATGTTACAGGCAGAGGTTCATGTAGCACAGAGCGAGAGGTAGGTGGCTGAGGCAGAGGCACAGTCGCTACGCAGAGAGAGAGAGATACAACAACAGCGCAGGAATCTAGCCTACGACGAGAGCGGGATTCGGCTGAGCTGAGATTGCAGGCCCTGCAGAGGGACATAGATGCAGCAGTGGCGTGGGGACAGGCTGCACAGAGAGAGAGGGATACTGCAGAGTCACAGATGCAGACATTATAGGGCGAGAGGAATGCAACACGGGCTCAGTTGCAGAGGGTGCTGGTTGAGGGGGGAGGTCCAGGGACAGATGTGCAGGAGTTGCATACGCAGTTACAGGCGATGCAGGCAGAGAGGGATAGAGGCGCAGAGTAGATACAACAGTTGATACTAGCTCAGGAGGCCTGGGCACGGGAGCTGAGGGCTATCAGTGCAGATTGAGATTGGTATAAGCATGAGCGGAATGCCGCGAGACTGATAGTTGGGCAGAGGGATGAGTTTATGCAGCAGGCTAGTTATTGGAGAGGGGTATATGAGCAGGTTGTTCCAGATCCAGCGCAACACATTGCACGCTACGTCAGTTAGGCTCCACAGCCACCAGGGCCATCCCAGTCATTAGGGACACGCACCAGGGGTTTCAGTGATTACTGGCGGACTCTGTCTCCATACGGCGGTTACCAGGGGACACCCACCCGTGAGTACCAGGGGACTCCAGCACATAGAGGGCCAGCACCCGATTCTCCGCAGAGGTCAGATGTGGGCAGCTCACAGTAGAGCAGGCAGATGCAGGATATTGGTTATTTTTGGTAGATACAGGATGGATGGTTTGTGCATGGTGCCAGAGGGCAGAGGTGATCCACATCTCTGGATTTTGTATCCTATTAGGCGATATATGATGGAGATGTATTGTATTATGACATGATGTTTATTATTTTGATTATGCGATGGTCTTTATTGACATTATGTATGGTATTTCTGCTTATGCGGCTATATGAGATGATTCATGATGTGGTTTCATATATATGTACACATGTTTATATGGATGATTTATGCTTTATGCTTTATGTTTTATGGATGGATGATTTATGATCGATGTAAACATTTCTATGATTCATGATGCATGGATGCATATGTGGATGGACGATTTATGCATGTTTATATGGTTTATGATGTATGACTCATGGATGCACATGTATGTTATTATGATTATGATGGATGCACATGTATGTTTATATGATTTATGATATATGACTTATGGATGCCCATGTGGATGGATGATTTATGCATGTTTATATGATTTTTGATGTATGACTTATGGATGCACATGTTTATATGATTGATGATGTATGATTTATGGATGCAAAAAAGGGGTAAACGCTTACAATGCACCTAAATGTCAATAAAGACCGTTATGAGAATGCAGATAGGCGATAGGCGGATGGAAGATTGCATTTGCCAAAAACAATTGTTAATATCCTGAGAGGAAGAGGACCCAAGAAGAACAGAGAACGAGAGGACTTGCACAACTGGAATCATAAGCAGTGGTTATGATGGGAATGAAGGGTGCATGCAAAGTGGTGGAAATGCAGTGAAAATGAGATTTTTCCATCTTTGGAGCATTGATATTTACTATAGCGTAGGGTACCAAGCACCTTGATATAGAAGACCAAGGCGAGCGAGTACTCTACGCATGAAACAAACACAACAAACAATAAGGTTATCCCAACACCTCGAGGTCGCGATGACCTCGGTCAGGCCTGGTGCTGTAGTAACCACAAACACACAAAGTTGTCCCAGCGTAACACAAGATCCTAGAGATCTTGGTGGGTCTTACGAGGGATAACTTGAGAAGACAGCAGACAAAACAAAAGATCAAGGTATGCCCCATTTCAACAAGTCAAAGCCCGCCATGGTATGGTGGACCAAGGCGTCCTTGACAAGTGATGGGAAGGAACCTAAAATGATAAACAAAATTCGAAAGTATCAAAAGATCACAATCAAGACAATAGGTCCTTTGCCATAGGATCAAGGTGATGGATGTGATTGGCGAGGTCTGCTAGGAAGGATTCATCCTGTTGAGACCAAAGATGGATGCGAAAGTAGGATGATCCAGTTGACGCGGGATGTTACCGAGGGACAAGATCTTGTAACACAAGGGAATTTCGTTTGTGAAGAACCAGTTAGATGTGGGCATAACTTGATAACGAAGCACAAAAGACCGACATAACCTACAGACCTAGGGGCTCGGGGGCTGATCGTAGATTAGCCTTGCCTACGTGAAAGCGCAGAGCCCTCGTAGTTCCAGAAAAGACCATGGATAAAACGAAAAGAAGACAAATGGTAATCGATGATGATGGACAAATGCCCCGGGGGCGAATCAAATGATCAACCTTGCCTACGTGACAGCGCAGGGGCAACGTAGTTCGACTGGAGTACGTGACGGGATGGGACCTAGGTGAAGACCGACGCGATGGATGATCCTACCCGATGACACGAGCGTGAATGACGTAAGCTCAGAGTGGGATACCGAAAAAGCTCAGGAATGGGGGATAGACTAGATGGGTCGTCCAATGCTCAATCAATATTTACCAAGCAGCCCGGGATGAGATGGGTGAGGACAATAGTGCGGATGACGGCATAAAATAACCAGGATGTCAGGTAGATAATGATTAAGCCCTCTATGGATGATGCATGTTGCCAGGTTTTCACCACCCATACTTATCCAAAGCGCCACGACAGAGGTGGTTTTCACCATAGGACGGATTTATTTCTCTTGACTATTTTTGGATTTTTGATTTTATTTTTTTTTTTGGATTTTTTTTGATTTTTTGATTTTTGACCAGGTGGGGTAACCAGGTAGATTTAGGCGTAGAATTTTTTAAGATGCATGATGTTGATAGGCTCGTCGAGGGGTTCTCCCTCAAGAGTAGTCAACTTGTATGCCCCAGATCCATATTTAGCATATATGATATAGGGCCCTAACCAATTTGCCTCAAATTTTCCTTTCTTGTCGCGGTCTTGCTGAGTACGTTGGTTCTCCTTCAGGACAAGCTCGCCTACCTAGAATTCCTGAGGGCGAACCTTCTTGTTATAACTGCGCTTGAGGCGATTCTGGTACGCTTGCAGATGGTCGTAGGCCTTTATTCTTCGTTCTCCAGTAACTCTAGTTGTGCAAGCCGTGCAACACGAGCATCCTCTTCGCTGATAAGGTTCTTAAGAGAGATTCTCAATGATGGAAGTTCAACCTCGATTAGCAAAGACGGCTTCAGCACCAAACACCAAAGAGTAGGGGGTGGCGCCTGTCGGGGTGCGGATGGATGTGCGATATGCCCAGAGGGCAGGATGAATATGGAGGTGCCAATCTCGTCCAGTGTTATTGATAACCTTTTTGAGGATACGGATGAGGGTTTTGTTGGTCGCTTCCGCCTGACCATTACCTTGGGGGTAATAAGGCGTTGACCAATGGTGCTGGATATGGAAGGTGTCACAGAGATGTTTCATGGCTTAGTTTTTGAATTGTTTGCCGTTGTCAGAAAGGATAGTGGACGGGATACCATATCTACAGAGAATATGGTAAAGGATGAATTTGGAAATCTGAGTACCGGTGATTTGTGAAAGAGGCATTGCCTCCACCCACTTGGTGAAGTACTCAGTGGCAGTGATTATGAATGTATGGCCGTCGGATGATGGTGGGTGAATCTTGCCAATCAAGTCGAAACCCCATTGAGAAAATGGCCATGGTGCTAGGAGGGGCTGAAGATCTTGTGTTGGAGCATGGATTAAATCTGCATGTTGCTGGCATGGAAGGCACTTCTTTACAAACTCGCAAGCATCGTGTTCCAACGTAGGCCAATAATACCCAGCTCGCAAGATCCTTTTGGCCAGGGCCATACCATTTGAATGTGCTCCACAAACACTGCCATGTACCTCCGTTAGTGTAGCATGGGCTTCGGTCTCATTCAGACATCTGAGGAGGATTCCATCATACCTGCAATGATAAAGCGTATCACCGACAATGACGTATCGAGAAGAGCGATGAATGAAGGATTTGCGTTGGTTACAGGTAAGGTCTGGGGGTATAATGTTATCATGGAGGTAGGTATAGATGTCTTGGTACCATGGGGAGGTGGGACCCACAATTTTGCACACCATGTCAGTCTCAGGGATATCATATGCTGGGATTAAAAGTTTTTCTACAAGAAACTCACACTCTGTTCCATCCTTGGGCATGTCCAGGAGGGAGCCAATAGTGGCCATTGCATCAGCTGCTTTGTTTCGTACCCTGGGAATCTGTTCAAATTGTATAGAGGTGAAATATTTCTTGAAATCATCCACCATGCGCTTGTAGGGTAACAACTTATCATCCTTGGTCAGGAACTCATCATTAACTTGTCTAATGACTAGCAAGGAGTCACCAAAGACTTTCAACTGAGTTATGTGCCACTGTTTCGCAATTTTGAGACCGGTGAGGAGAGCTTCATATTCGGCCATATTGTTGGTACATGGGAACGCTATCCTAAATGACTTGGGAATGTAGTCACCCTGGGGGGTAACTAATAAAATTCCTGCCCCCGATCCATTATGTGTATATGATCCATCAAAATACAGTGTCCACGTGGGGGTCTCATCAACAGAGAAGACTTCCTCATCAGGGAATTCTGTGATCAATGGGTGAGTGTCAACTAGAGGAGCTTCCGCTAACTGGTCTGTGATTATCTGCCCTTTAATAGCCTTGCGGTCCACATATTCTATGTTGAATTCACTGAGGAGCATGACCCACTTAGCCATGCGGCTAGTCAGAGTGGTTCTAGATAACAAATACTTCAATGGATCGATCTTGGCAATTAATTTAACTAGATGGCTAAGCATGTAATGTCAAAGCTTCTGTGTGCTAAAGACGAGTGCAAGACAGGCCTTTTCCATGGGGGAGTAGTTTAACTCGTAGCCAACCAATGTCCGGCTGATGTAGTAGATTTCCCTTTCTTTCGACGACTCATCATGCTGTGCCAACAATGCACCCAGTGCGACTGAAGTGGCAGAGATATAAAGCAAGAGGGGTTTGCCAGGAATAGGTGGCATTAATATCGGGGGATGGGCTAAATATTCCTTGATTTTGTTGAAGCCTATCTGACCCTGCTGGTTCCATCGGAAGGTGGAATCTTTTTTCAGAAGATGAGTGAATGGCTGACACTTGTCCGCCAGCTGGGCAATGAACCGATGGATGGACTGCATTTTTCCCTGAAGGCTTCTTAACTGTTTAAGATTGCGTGGAGGGGGCATGTCCAGGATAGCTTTTACCTTAGCGGGATCAACCTCAATGCCCCTGCGAGAGACTATGAAACCCAACAACTTTCCTAAAGTGACCCCAAAGACACATTTTTTTGGATTTAGCCGCAACTTGTGTTAACAATTCCTTAGGCTAATCTTTGAGGTGTCTTTTGTGTTTTTCCTTATTGCATAATAGTTGTTTTGCATCTTTAGAATAGGATAAACATTTAGGATCACAGTAGGTATTTTTTATGTGATATGAGATGTGAATGATGACACATGGAAAGATATGAACATAGTTACATGAGTTTCCTTAAATCCTCAATGATTTCACCATTCTGAGGCTCCCATGAGTTGTTCGACTTTAAGAGATTAACTTTATTTATTTATACTATTTATTTATTATTTTTCAAAGGGCTGGTCATTGAGCCAATTTTTGGGTTTACTAAGATCTAAATATATTCTAGGACATCAATATCTATGAATATGAATCATAAATGATGTATATCTTATGTAATGGATTCCTCCATGGTAATTTGTAACTATTTATTGGATTCTATAGTCATGGTTGTATAGTTCCTCTCACCACATTTGTTGGTGTGGTTGTAATACAATTTTGATGTGTGTTTGGTAACATCTAATACATTAAATTGCTTTAATGGTCATTATTTTATTTCACAGAGGTCATTGTATTTTTAAGATGGATTTTTAAGCATGCCCATCATATTTGATGTTATCTTTGGTTTTTATTTTAACGTGAATTCAACTATGTTGATGTTGTACTAAATATATCATATTCCTCTTTGTTGTCCATGACTTTGTTGATCAATGAAATAGACAACAAAACTTATTGGTTTAAGATCAAATAATTTTATTTAAAAACAAATTTATTCTAGTTAGTTGTAGGAGTATATTAGGTGTTATCAATATTGTTCGTGATTTGATACTACAAACTAGGGAACAAATATTTAGCAAATAAAACTATTACATAATTAGATAATTATGTATAGTATGTTTTTTTTGTTAATTATGTATAGTATGTTTACACCTTACCATTGTGTAATTGATAAATGAAACTATATTTAGGGATTAGAATGAATTTTATATCTATAGGTGCATCTACAAGATGTGTTATCAGCTATATAGAGGTCTTATGTAGCTATTTGATCTTGACCTAGTAACAAATATTAGGTTCAAGTATTCATTTGGGTATAATTGTTGACTGTTGGTGTAATGCTATAATTTAATAGATGTAGAACCATACTAAGGACACCTCTAGGAATAACCTCTTGGGTTTAATTTGAGGTTGAAGAGCAAGAGAGTCTACCCGCTCTAGTCATAGATCTTAAACCATCCACAACCTATTGAAGAACCCTTGCTTTACCTTTTTGATGACATATCCCTAGCTTTGAAGGTAGGAAAATTTTTTAGGATTGTAGATCTATGGTTTTGGGACCTAACAAGTCCTTTTCAATCTAGCACCTTACCTATCTTGTTAAATTAAGGTGAAAAATATTTTTAATTAATTTTTTTCCAAAGTGACACAAATCTAATTTTAGTTATGTAATATTGGGTTACCCACAAAATATCATGTGTTAAAAAATAACAATAAAAAATTAAAAAACCTATAAATTTTAACACATAACATCATATGTATGTGGAGAACAACTTTTAGAAAAGAAACCATAATCAAAGATAGGCTTAATAATTTATTAATCTTCTATTGCTTATGCTTTGGTTCGTTATATTCTAAACTTCTAAACTACATTCCAACAAGGTTTTTGTATGCCAAGGTGTGAGCAAGAACTATCCTATTTGTTTATAGAGTCAAATTCCATTACACTAGATACAACACCATCTTGGTTATCAATACCATGATGCATAGTGTCTATGTGTTATATCAAACATAAGGAATGCCAAAAAATCCCAACCCCAAGATATGAGAAAATCATCCATCTCATCACCATAATCTAATAAAATCTCGAGGGATCATGGACTTGTTAGACTTTGGAATCAATCTCAAAATCAATGGTCAAATCATTTATTCTTCTATCTTCTTTCCATGCTAACTTGGTATCATAACAGTCAACAAAAACATCATCATGCATCCATCCTGCATCCAAAAATCATCAACATACATACATATTGCATCATCACAACATATCATAATAATAGGAAACATAATCCACTGCACCATCATTATCATTTAAGTTGGTTTTAATAATATAGATTTGTTATTCTAAGCACCTTAATCCATTGCATAATCATTCATAAGATAAACATATGCATCATCCATGTATCATCATGACATCATAAATCACATGGGAAAAGTACACAAAAAGAAATGCATCCATCCATACATCCTACATAAGCATATCATATCATCTACATATCATAACATGTCATAACATATCATACACAAATATGGAAAAATAAGATAACACATCCATTACATTGCATCCATCTCATAAATATTACATCATAGATCCATCTCATATCACATAACACATAAATAAAGACACACATCACATCGCATCACATGCATCCATACATCCATAAAGCATGAAATAAAAGCACATCACATCATAAATCCACATCATCATATGTATATCAAAAAATGTTTGTCATGGTACAATATCTGAATCGGTGTGTATGAATATCATCAAGTGTACAATATACATGAGGCTATAAAAAATGAGCCTATGAATGTGTATTTGTATGAATAATCGGGCAAAAAATACAAAAAGTGTCTATGAGAAGGCTATCCCTGGTGGCTGCTTCACTCCTTGGGTCTAGCTGAGGGTTGTCCATAATCAACCCTCAACACTATTCCACTCCTTTGTGAATAGTCAAGCTACCTCATCTCATGGGGGACTGTATACACTAAAAAATGTCCTAATCGATATCATACACTTAAAATAGATTTACTAACATCATTTCCTCTTTAATCCATCCTCTTTTCACTTAATTGATTAAATTAGCCTATCTATTTAATTAATTGCATCATTATCATCTATTGTCCTAATTAATTTAATCGGGTTAATTCATCCCTTTTTGTGCTAACATTTCATCTCATTAAATTAAATACAACAAAATGTTTAATTTAATTCCCTAAGTCATCTCACTTAATTAAATAAACCTAAGTTATTTAATTAAATATCATTCCGCCTCTCCCACATTTATTAAATCATTTAATTTAATAAATATCCCTTTAATTCTTCTAATTCCCTAATTGCATGATTAAATCTTGTTTAATTAGCAATTAATCTAACTTTCCTCTAAGTAAAGGGAATATTGCCATGGAATATTCCATATCCCCTTTTTTCATAATTAAAACTTTGTTCTAATTTGTAAATTGCGTTTTTCCTCACCTATGAGAATATTCCAAAAGAATATTATTATTCCTTCATCAATTGAAAAAGGGATATTTTAACTTGGCTTCTTGAGCAAGTTTTAACCTTCAACCTTTTGAACAAGTCACCTTTGACCTGTGTAAGCAGGTCAAAAGTGTGTTTGTTTGAGGCAAGTGTGAACCCTTGATTAGAATCTCATCATGCATTCTCATCCCTTGATGAGAGTCCATGATCCATGCCTCTCATCTCCTTCATCTTGGATTGTTGATTAATCTTTTTAATCTCAACCCTTCATTCCTCATGTGCTCTCTTATAAATAGATCACTATTTGGAGACAAATGGATCCATTTTTCAATTGTAAACTTGTGCTATTGAATCTCATATGAACTTACACTCATATTTACTCAATTTTTAGTTTATTTTAGTTCATTTTTAGTTGCATCATAGCTTAGAACATCCATTAATGGCTTCCATGCATCCATCTTAGCTTGTTTATAAATTAGGGTTTTCATCTTTTAACATAGCTTTAGCTTAGATTAGCTTATCAATAGCATAATCATTGCATTTTTAGCATAGAATCATGGTAACTTAGCTTGCATCATGTTCATTTTTAGCATCAAATAGGTTTTCATACATCAATCACAATGGTTTCATTGATTCTCTTCCATATAATCGACTGAAACATGTTCACTGATCACAGGATTGGGAAAGGGTCATCATTTCACATCAACACGACACCAATTCCAAAACAAGATAAGTTTCAAATGGGTTAGATTAGAAATTTAACTATTTTATTAGTTTGTAGCTTTCAATTTTAGTAAAATGCTTAGTTTAGATTTCCAATTTGAACGATTTTGTTTGTAGATGCAAGTTTGTTTGGTGAAGTTATGCTTTGATCCATCATGAATCAAGCGTAATTGACCCTCATTGACATTCCCTCGTCTCACATTTTGGTGCTAGAAGGAGGTAAAACCATTAATCTAACCATTTTTTAGCTTGAATTCCATTTTATGTTATTTTGCAGGACCTGGCGATGCCCAAATTACAAACAATGACGCTATTTCAATAGTGTCGCCATATAGCGACACCCTAACAATTTGAAATACTGATGTTGAATGTACGCTGATTTAAATTTGGCGATGCATATTTAATATGGAGGTATCAAAAAGTTTAAACGGCGACACTCAAATTCACTAGTCTGATGCTTTCAAATTTCAAATTGTGACACTATTGTGAGCAGCGATGCCAAGCAAAATATCGACACTATCGTGCTAACTATTTTTGCTACAGAGCGACACCCATTTTCACTAGAGCAACACCCATTTTCACCAGATTGACACCCATACTTCAAACTATGACACTATTGTTTTCAGCGATGCCCAACAAGGGTAAGAAATTTTAAGATTTTTTTTGACATGTGACTTAATTTCTTGGATTTGTTTAACCATTGATGCATGTCTGACTATGTTCTAGTTGTAAAGCTAATAGGGTTTTGTAGGTTTTGAAGACATGGAGCAAAAGTGAAGAAAATATTTTCTATCTTAAATTCTAGAATTGTAACAAGCATTTGGGGCTTTGGGGCTATATAACCCAATTTCATGCTTTCTACTTTTTGCCTTAGGAAACACACTAGAGTTCAATTGGGTTTAAATTGAATGCTCAAAGTTGGATAAAATTGAACCTTCACATAATCATTTTATTTTGGGCTTAAAATTGAACAAGACAACTTCATTTTCAATTGGTGCTTAAAATGAACTCATCACTGCTTTGAAGGGTTAAAATTTACAACTGTTTGCTATGTTTTGTAATTTTCAAAGTTGTTAGTGGATGCGTATGCAATTCTCTCACACCATTTGGTGATCTTGAGAAACAAAAACATTCTCTAACACTTTGCAAGATCACCTACATCTTTCAATTGGGTTTTAAATTAAACAATCATGCTAGTGTGAGAAAGAGACATTGTGTATGTTCCCTCCTTGCGCTTTACGCGAACTGGGAAGTTGAACTACAAGTATACTCCCTCACTTTTGTTATCTTTAGAGGGGCTTTCCTAAGAACAATTCAAAGGTGACTCCAACTGGTTTTTCACTCGGGCTGGTATATAAATTGATAAGACTAAACTTCCAAGTCCTCATGGTATGTAGGCCTTAGTCGTATAGTGTCTTTCAGAATGAGGTACTATTGTAAAAAGCATAAGATCCCCTAGTATGATTTATTAAATCCTTTAGTGGCTTGTTGGACACTCGTAAGGTGCCATGTCCCCAATTACCCTTACTACAACCCATTTGTTTAGCAAGCCAAAATCCTAAAATATGTGTTGGTGCAAGAATGGTCATTTTGAAGCCGCCCCACATTTGTACTATTCAATTGTAGAAACAAAAAAATTCCTTTTAATCTCTAGATTTTAAGGATTTTGAGATTTGATGGTCCCGAGAAGTGTGTGTTGTGGAGGGGAGCTAGTGTTGCCAAATCTCTAACTGTTCACATTGTCTAGTGTTTGGAGAAATCCTAGTGGAGACTCAACAAATATGGCCATTTCTATCCTAGAATTGTAAATGATTGTGAGTCAGTTTAACACTTTGCTTAGTTTCAAAACAATACAAAAACAAACATTCACTATCATCCTCAAAATTTCAAACACTTTGGCTCAAATATGGACTTCTTGAGTTAGCATTGATATTACTGTTTGTCCTAAGGATTTATCCTTAGTGATTTCTAAATATCTTGACATTAATCTAAAACCCATATTTTCCCAAAGACAACATAGGAAATTATGACTTTAACCTCATGATTTTCATGAAATGGACATTGTGAAAGTTATGATGTTTTGACATAAACATCTAGTTTGGAAACATAATCAAGACAAGTGTGTGGTAAAATTAATTCACTTAAGCAAAGATAAAGTGACAAATGAACCCCACATGACTATTTGGAGTCTGGTCGCTCCCGTTGAACAACCTGTTCTTCTAGGTGCTATAATTCAGCTAAACTTTGAACTTATTAATGAGCAAACCGATCTCATTAGTAGTTTGAGAAGCTTCACTTTTGAAAACAAGGAAACAAATACACAGTGGAGAAACACAACAAACATTTTAGAGGAAGAAGAGGAACAAGCTGATATTGAGGCTGGAAGGCCCATATTACCACATCCCACGTGGAAATAAATATCTTCCTTTCTTTCATAAACTTAAACTATTTTCACATGATCTCACATAAAATCAGGATCCCTAAGGAAAGGTCTACAAGTCTCCATTTTAGACTTAGGCATCTTACTCCAAAAGCTCTTAAGAAACACCTTTTAGCACTTCACTGAAATAGAGATAGGTTGGTAGAAAAAAATTATAGACATGCTTCAAGGTACAATCCAAAATTATATGCATTCTTTTGGAGTCAAAACCTTAATCTTTTTATATGATACCAAACTCCTATAAATGATTCATCGAACAATCAAAATCCGTAGGTGAAAATCTCCAGCACTTCATTTTAGACATGGGAATCATAGAACAAGGTTTGGTGAAAAGTGGGCTTCAATATTTTATCGCAATCGTTACACCTTGATGAGAAACTTTTATACTCGAGCTAGGAGAGCCTGGACAGGTTTGAACATTCCCATCTGTCCTCTCATTTAAATCAACATTGGGTCTTTAGGACTTGAACATTTTGGAGGTCTGGCATTGTTCTCACTATCTTGGTCTTGTCAAAACCAAGGTTCACTTTACTAGATGATCTCACGCAAAGTTAGGATTCCCAAAAGAAGATCAACTGGTTATCACTTTAAGCTTAGGAATTGTAGTGCAAAAGAAATCAACTAGCACATTAAGGCACTCTATGAAAACAAAAACAATTTGTTGATAAACTTTTATGAATGCACACTAAGGAAATATCCAGACATGTATATGTCCTTTATGAGCCAAAACCCTCATCTTTTTGAGGATCAAAAACTTTTCTAAATCATTGAGTCTTTAGGATTTGAACATTTTAGAGGTCTAGCATCATTCTCAATACCTTGGTCTTGGAAAACTAAGGTTCACTTTAGGTCAACATTGGGTTGAACATTTCACTCACCCCTTTCATCAAATTTCATCATTCACTTCATCCAACTTTGCAAAATTTTGAGTATACCAACACTTTGGGACTTAAACATCAATCAAACCAACTGCTAACTTAGCTACTTTGTATGTGAAATGTATCCTTTTCCATGCACTTAGTTAAGGTAGTTATCATTTTTGAACTAACTCATCTTGAAGGTCACAAGTCTACCCTAAAGATTTCTAAGTTCATAAACATCCTTTATCCCAACATCAAAACATCAAACTCAAGTCAAAAGTGTTGTCCCAAAATACTTAGAGCATCCATTTTACCTAGATTTGAGTCAACTAGAGAGTTCAAACATTAAAAAACTCAACACAACTCTCCCATAGGTGACACAAAATTTATGGTAAAGAAAAGATCACAACACAAGAGAATCATGGAGAAAACCAATGTTACATTTACCTCAAGTGATCCAAATCCTTTAGAATTTTATCCTAGAAATCATGTTACCCCATCACAACAACTGTCATATCCTTCAGGACCATATGAGATTGAAGACATCACAAATAATCCATTTGAGCTTACTAGGGAGGAACTTATGGAACATCAAACCTTTGAAAATGTAGCTCCTATCTCCCCAACATTTGTAGCACAAAATTTAACACAAGGATTCACAACTCCATCGCTAGGGCTAAATCAAACCTACATTCCTAGTCTTGCAACCAACATTGCTAAATATTTTGGTCACACCTCACCATTTGAAAGTAGTTCACTTGTGGGTACCCTTGACACTAATCCTCCACCTCCAACAACTGCTTGGACACCTAATTTTGGTGCTCCTCCTGTTCCCAAAGCTCCAAAATAGCTACACACACCGCTTGAACTTCATTATTCCACAACCACTTTGACCTTTCAGGGACACCCTTCTTCATCCATGCCTATGAGTACCACAAGTATGCACACCTCATGCAAAGCGGTATAGAAAAAGTACCTCAAAACAACACACAGGGGCATGTCAATAGTATATCACAAAAGAAACCCTTAACACAAATGGGGACATCTTTATCCAGCCATCTAGTGGGTTCATCCATCCCATCTACCATTTCCACATCATCCACCATCAATCGGCCTCAAAACAATCCCTTGGTTACAAGTTCTATGAATCCTGCAAGTACCTTAATAACATTTCCTTGTTTATGTCTTTATTGCAAACCAATCCTCAAAACATAGGACAAGGGAATATTTTCAATCAATGGAATCAAGGTCCTAGTGTGTCATTTCCATTGAAAAATTTAACAACATAATCTTTTCCCATAGTCTCGTTTACTATTCCAAATCAATCGGGACCTCAAACATACATTCCTCCAACTCATTCTACCATATTACAATGAATGTTGAATTAAGGGAAACCTTCGCCTCTCACCAACAATCCATTACCCACTCAAAACATCAATATCCATAATCCTTCATAGATGTCTCAACAACCACCTAATCCCACATTACAAGTACATGCATCAACTTTACATCAAGCACAACAAGCCTATCAACAAGCTCTCCAACAACAACAAGCACAACAAGTAGCCTTAGCACGAAAACAACATCAAGCACAACAAGCAACCTTGGCACAACAACATCATCAAGCAAAACAAGAAACCTTAGCACAACAACAACATCAAGCACATCTAGCAACTTTAGCACAACAACACCATCAAGCACAATAAGAAGCCTTAGCACAACAACAACATTAAGCACAAAAAGTGACCTTAGTAGCACAACAAAAACATCAAGCACAACAAGCAAATTTATTGGCACACAAATAATAGTAAGCTCAACAACAAGCCCTACTAGCTCAATAATATGCCTGACACCAGCAACAAGGTTCCTATTATCCTCATTTGAACATCACCAATCCAAACACATTAAGAACATATGCACCAATACCTCCATCACTTTAATAGAATATCGCACCATCATACCCCCCATATAACTCATCTATCATCCCACCATATGCTCCTCCACCCAACCCGCAAGATGATCTAGCATCACAATTGAAAATACTCTCACAGGAAATGCAGGACCTTCACATGGGCAAGACAAAGAAACCTCATACACAAAACTTGTGTCCTTATCCATTTGACTGAAACATAGCAATGATATCATTCCCTCCTAGTTTTGAAATCCCCAAATTTGACAAATATAAAGGGAGAGAAAGTCCTGTGGACCATATCAAAGAATTTAACGTCATGTGCATGGAGGTGGCTTACAATTATTCCTATCTAATGCGCCTCTTCCCTTGAAGTTTAACAAGTCATGCTATGGATTGGTTTTCTCATTTTCCTCCTAGTATCAATTTTTTTCAAGAAATCATTGATAAATTCATCGATCACTACTCCTTCAATCTTGACATGGATGTTAGTCTAGAAGAATTATACAATCTTAGACAAAATCAAGGAGAAAATTTCACTAATTTCTTACAACGATGGAGACAAAGAGCTAGTAAAAGCAAGTGGCCTCTTCCTAACGAACAATATATCCAATCTTGATCCAAATCTATCTTTCCACTTAAAAAAATAATGCATCACATCATACGATGAATTGGTACCTAGAGCCCTTGACATTGAAAGAGCCCTAATACCACAAGGAAATACTTAGGCTTACAAAGACAACTATCCTTGAACTAGTTCAAATGAGAAACCTCATGTCTGGGAAAATAACAAAAATGTAACAAATGATGGTGTAGTAGATGCTAAGGTAGTCCTAAGTACTCCTAGACCTAATAACAATCAAGTTGCTAACATCCAACTGACTATGCAAGAAACAGTACCACCTTAGAACAATCAGATCAGTAACACAAACATGCAACAAAGGAAAACCACTAACAAGAATAACTATCCCAAACGCAAGTACACATAGTTATCAAAACCTATCGAGACAATCATGAAGAAGTTGGTCGAGTCAAATTTGATAACACTTCCCAACTTTGAAAACTACCAAGAACCACAAGAGAAGCCATCTTGGTACAACGAGCGTGATCTTTGTGACTTTCATAAAATAAAAGGACACAAAACAACAAACTACATGAAAATAAAAAGCATCATCCAAGATCTCATAGAAAATGATACCATATCTATTGAGGTACCAACAGGGAACCAAGATCTCAAGATATACAAGAACCCTATGCTGGATCATAACAAAGCAAACAACAATGGAAAAGCTAAGGATTACACCAATGTGTAAAATACCTATTCCAATGTAGTTGCCTCTTACGATAGCATTATCACTATTTTCACCATCAAAGGAGCTAGTACAGAATGTGGAGTCACCACATGACGTGGAAAAATAACCGTTCAAGGAGTCCCATCTCAATCTAGGATACAACCTACTTTTCCCAGATATAATCCTAGCAAGTATAATATTCTGGATCAACTTAAGTAGACCCTTGCAAAAATATCAATCTCAAAACTCTTAAGGTTATCCCCCACACACCAAGAAATACTAGAAAAATCCTTGTCTGGGTCACTATTCCTGAGAACATTGATACCAATCAGTTTCAAGCTATGGTAGGGCATATCACCAACCATCTTCTCACCTTCTCTAAGCAAGACCTACCATCCCAACCATTTCATAACTGTGATTTACATCTTTAGGTTCCCATTCATAAAAACAAGGTCAAAAGAGTCTTGGTACATGGAGGTGTTGGTCTGAACATTTGTACCTTGCGATTGATAAAAAATATAGGCTATTCAAAAGATACTATTAAGAAGACAAAAGGTACCACCATCAGGGCATATGACAACCAAGAATGGGTATCACAAGGAATTATTGCACTTCCAATCCAATTGGGACCTTTTATTGCATAAACTACATGCCAAGTACTCGATCTTAATCTTCCCTATAACATACTACTTGGTCGACCTTAGATTCATCCTCTAAAAGCTGTAGCCTCAACCTATCATTAGTGTGTGAAGTTTCCTTTTGAAGGAAAAGAAATCACTATCCATGCAGATCCTAAGCCTTTCTACTACTACAAAAGTCTTGAGGTCAAGTTCTATAAGATCCCACAAATACCCAAAAATTATGAAGGACCTACACTACCAAGCTCATTTGTTGACCCATCATCCCTAGCCTCTACCTCAACAAAAAACATGCCCATTGTGTAGAGTATACCCAACGTCAAAGCAGTCATCCAAGATGATGGTTTTGGAAACTAAAAACTATTGAAAGACACCTTTGTCTTAGGAGAGTTACCTATTTCTCCTCAATCTCATGGGAAACCCACATCTTGTACCAAAGAACCTGAACAATCAAGATAGATACTACCTTCACCAAGTGGGGAGATTTAAATCAAGAAGGTGTCAATGAGGAAGATATCTCTAAAATTTTCTATCAAGATGAATGACTTGTTCCTCTTCTTCCCATGGAAGATGACAACAGAGGCCTACAAATAACGAAGGGCATGGGATATAACAAGAATGAGAAGCTAGGGAAGAATGACAATGGTTTACTAGAACCTCTCATTCTTGAGAAATGAATAAAGAATCTTAGCTTGGGTTGTACTACCATCAAGGTCACACTTATTGGAAAAGGTATTTCTACTAAACACACGGAGGCTTCCTCTTGGTCACCTACATCACGTGATACAACCTTAGATGAATTTCCCCTTGATGTTTCTAACCTATTTGAGAACACTCTCTTTATGATATCCATAACATCCTTTGTCTCAAGCAACCAACCAAATAAAATACATCTAGTATACCCACAACTCATTAACATGGACCAACAAGGACCATCGATTCTAGATTTATTCGAAAATGATGAAGCGATCTTAGAATTCATGGGACTCTGTGACAACTTAACATGGGCAGATCATAAAGCAGGATTTGACACAAAGCTTGATACAGGGGCATACTATGTGGAGAGGATTGAATCCTTTAGTCGCAAAATAAATGAAATGCAACTAACATGTAGATCCTTGAGTGAAAACCACCTAGTGGCACTCTTTGATCCCAAAATAGTAAAAATAAAGGATGCATTTGACAGTGAAAACCTTTTTGAGGAACCCAAGGATGAGGGATTAATCTCCCCCTTAGTGAAATGCATCTAGAAAAGTCAGCAGTACTAGCAGAAAAGGCTACTCCAATCAATGTGGGAACGAAGGACGCACCTAAGATCACTTTCTATGTTGAATCCTTGATAGCCGAAGAACGAAAGAACCTAGCAACATTCCTCAAAGAAAGAAGAGCTAACTTTGCATGGTCATACACAAATATGTGGGGCCTTGATCCATAAGTAGTTGTGCATCACTTAACAATCTATCTTGAAGCCAAACCAGTTAAGCATAAATTAAGGAAGATGTTCCCTCAGATAGCACTCTTGGTAAAACTAGAATTACAAAAGCTTCTTGATGTTGGATTCATCCAACTGATAGATTATCTTGAGTGGGTTTCAAACCTGGTACCAGTCTCAAAACCTATTGGGGGTATCAAAATATGCACTGATTTCAAATATCTAAACGAGGCTTGTCCAAATGATGATTTCCCTTTTCCCAACATCGATCTTATTATGGATTTAATAGCTGGGCATGAAATGTTGTCACTCATGGATGGTTTTTTAGGCTACAACCAAATCATAATCACCAAGGAGGATAAACACAAAACTGCCTTCTCTTATCCATGGGGAACCTATTGTTGGAATGTGATGCCATTCGGTTTAAGGAATGCAAGAGCAAATTATCAAAGAGTAATGAATCTCATCTATCATGACATGATCCACAAAATAGTTGAAGATTATGTGGATGATATTTTGGAAAAACCAAAGAAGAGAAGTGAGCACATACAAGTCTTAGGACCTATCTTTGATAGGCTTGAAGAATACAAGGTACGACTGAATCCAAAAAAGTGTGTGTTTGGGGTCACATCAGGGAAACTTCTTGGCTTCATTGTTTCACAAAGAGGGATAGAAATTGATCCAACAAAGGTAAAATCCATCCTAGACATGGAACCACCACAAACATTGAATTAGATGAGAGGATTACAAGGAAGATTGTAGTCCATTAGAAGGTTCATATCCCAACTATTAGATAAGATTCGCCCCTTTTCACATCTCCTCCATAAAGGGATAACCTACAAGTGGGATGACAAGTGTGATAAAGCTTTCTAGCAAATCAAACATTATTTACTAACACCTCCAGTGCTCATGCCATCAATACTAAATAGGCCACTGATCTTGTATAACTTAGAAACACCAACAAAACTAGGAGCTCTTTTAGCACAACATGATGAAAATGGAAAGGAAAGAGCTATATACTACATCAACAAAACCTTGGTAGGCTATGAAATGTACTATTCACCCATTGAGAAAGCATGCCTAGCAGTAGGTTTTTGCTTCACAAAAGTTTAGGCACTACATGTTGTCACATCAAATCAAGCTCATTACAAAAATTGATCCATTAAAATATATGTTATCCAAAGAAACCCTCACAGGACGAATGGCTAAATGGGTGATGATATTGATAGAGTTTGACATAGAGTATGTGGAGTGTAAAGCAATCAAAGGAAAAGTGATCGCAGACCAACTAGTAGAAGCACCTATCTATGTTGAGAACCCTTTGATATATGAGTTTCCTGATGAATCAGTGTTCCTTATCAATCTCATAGCTCAGTGGAAGATGTAATTTGATGGATCATTCACCCAAAATGGGTTAGAAGCAGGCATTCTTTTCATCACCCCCAAGGTGATTACATCCCAAAGTCATATAGGCTATCATTCCCATGTACCAACAACATTGCTAAGTACGAAGCCCTAACCACAGGTCTAAGAATAGCCATTTAGTGGTAGATCCAAGAGATGAAAGTCTATGGAAACTCATAGTTGGCTATCAACCAAGTCAATGACGACTATCAAACTAAAGATGACAAGCTCACTCCTTACAAGAAGATGGTGAAGAATCTCAAAGACCTCTTTATAGACATAACTTTTGAGCAGATTCCTCACATGAACAATAGAGCTACAAATGCCATGGCAACAATCATATCACTATTAGACATGTTGAACAACATCCTCCAATGTGAATTCTTGGTAGATCAACTTCTCGTACCAACTTTTGAAATCCCTAAATCTAAATTCGCATGTGTCATTGTTGGTGATGGATCCCTATGGTACCATGACATCTTTACTTACCTTAATAGAGGAACCCTTCCATCTGATATCACCTTGAACTTTAAAAAGACCTTTGTCAAAAAGGCATCCCAATTTGTGATCCTAGGTGATACCCTTTACTTTCAAAGCATTAAAGGGACATTACTATGGTTTCTTAACTAAGAGAAAGCCTTAACTACTTTAACAAAAGTACGCGATGGCATATGTGGGCCCCATTCTAGCGATATGACATTAGCTAAGAAACTATTGTGGATGAGGTACTATTGGCCAACAATGGAAAAAGAAGCTCATCAGTATGTGTGGAAATGCACCTAGTGTCAACAACATGGAGATTTGATTCATGCTCTAGCTCAAGGATTGCAACCAATGATCACACCATGGCCTTTTTTGTAGTGGGGAATTGACCTCATAGGAAAAATAAATCCAACCTCATCCAACGACCATAAGTTTATCATAACCGCACTGAGTACTTTACTAAGTGGGTTGAAGCCATTCCGAGGACCTACATAATGGGGAAGCAAATAGCCAAGTTTATCCAAAATTGCCTAATTTTTCATTATGGTGTTCCAAAAACCCTCATCTCAGATAATAGAATCCCTTTTAAAAATTAGGATGTAAAAGAGTTGTGCCAAAGATTCAATATACAACACCGATTCTCTACCCCGTACTGTCCCCAAGACAATGGTCAAGCAGAAGCTATGAACAAAACTATCTTGAAAATCTTGAAGAAAATAGTGAATGAAGTTGGTCATGATTGGAATTTGTAGCTAAATACCACTCTTTGGGCTTATCGAACTAGTATCTGCATGCCTATAGGTGAAACCCCTTTCTCCTTGGTCTATGGATCATAAGCCATCTTGCCTATTGAGGTTGAGATCCCATCATTGCGAGTATCACTATAGAACTTGATAACTAAGGAAGAATACAGAGTGTCTCAACTAAATAGGCTAGAATTCCTGGATGAATGTCATCTTTACGCCCTTAATCACTTGCAAATATATCAAAACCAATTGAAACAAAGCTATAACAAGAGAATCAAATGTTGGTTGTTCTAGGTAGGAGATCTAGTCTTAAAGCAGAATCAAAAGAACCTTCTAGATCAAGACAACAAAGGAAATCTTGAACTTAACTGGTTAGGTCACTTTGTCATCACAACAAGCTATGGATCAAGAGCATACCAACTGTCAACCCCTGAAGGTGAACCCTTGTAGGAGCCAACCAACAACTTGCATCTCAAGAAGTTTTATGCCTAATCTTGAAGGGTATAAATCAGAAAATACAAAAAAATCATAAAATAATTAAAATCCAAAACAATGAGAAAAAGGATTGAAAAAGTAAAGAAAAAAATTGTCCTCTAGTGAAAACCACTTTGGTGGTGCTTTGGGCAAGTACCTTGGTGAAAACTTGGAAAACAGGCTCCTTGCATAAATAAAGCATCTCCATCTATTCTTTGGCTCTTTTGTCTTATCATTATTTTCATTGCCATTTATCCCTCATCTGTGTCCTTATCATGGCTTGACATTATTCATGAACCCTTTAGCACTACTTGGAAAACAAGTTCCTTGCGTAAATAAAGCATCTCCATCTATTCTTTGGCTCTTTTGTCCTATCATTCTTTACATCACCATTTATCCCTCATCCACATCCTTATCATGGCTTGACATTGTAAGGTATCATGAACCCTTTAGCACTACTTGGCATATTCCAAAGGTTAGTCTGTCCTGCCTTTAACGAAGTAGGCTAACATGTCACATTGGAGGAATTTCATTATGAGTCACAATTGAGTTCTTGTATATCTTGAGGTCATTGGATATCTTATCAGAAAATCCAAAAACATTCATAAAATCTTACCCAAAAAATCCAAAAACATTTGCAAAATCCTGTACAACTAAAATCCAAAACATCCATAAAACATCAAAAAGCCTAAAAAGGTTGAACATTAAAAATCCAAAAATAGAGTTCTCTTGTCAAACTACATCGTCTCTGAGCTTAAACGTAGGCAAGGCCATCATTGATGTGCCCCCAAGACACCCTAGGCCAGTCCTTTAGGAGTCTGTCATAATAACTGACATCTCTCATTTGTCCATATCTTCATCTTGTAAATGGGTCGAGTCAGTCGAACTACGTGGTCTCTACATGTATAACATAGGCAAGGCTTATCTTTGATCAACCCTCGAGGCCCCTAGGATAGGTCTTTAGGTTAGGTTCTTGGTCAAAACTCGAGAATTCTTAGAAAAAACCTAAACATTTGTAATCCCTAAACATCCAAATATTGGAAAACATAAAAAAAATTGAAAATTGAAAATCTAAAAAAAATAGAAAACGTTTAGAAGACCTAAAAATCCTCAAATATCTTCAGAAAACCCTAAACAGCCTAAAAAAATTGAAAATCCTAAACATTCATATAAACTTTCAAAAAAGCCCAAAAATAGCCTCAAAACATTTTTGAAATACCAAAAACATTGAAATATTCCAGAAAATCCAAAAACCCATCCATCCCATCTCACTTTCACCTGAAATAAACCGTCATCCATAATAAATTGATTGTCACCTTCAACCTTGGCAAAGCAAGTAGAAAGCAAGTATAGCAAGTCGTAAAGTGAGAACCTAATTGTCAAAATCTAAAGTTTAAATCGTAGGTGAATGCATTAGTGAAGTTTATAGCAATGAATCATCTTAGCATCATTGTCCTAACATCAAACAACTCTCTAATCAACATGTCCTAGGATGTATCCCTCCTGCAATGGACATCAGTAGTAGATATCACTTAGCTAAACTTAAACTAGGAAAGAGCAATAGGTAACATTGACTGTTTGTCTTTGATCTTTTCTTATGATTTATCTTAATGACTCATTCTGAGGACCTCTCGATGATTTCTAATAAAATAATTTAGAGAGAAAGGAATGGGACATCGATCATTATCGTTCATTTGCTATGATTGTGGGTACTCTTGTAAAACAATCTTGGCGCATACTTGCTTAGTTGTGTGTAGGAAGGTCGTTTAGGGTATGTTGTTGAATATTTTGTATGCTTTGGTCCAATATATTCTAAGCTTCTAACTTACATTCCAACGACATTTCCATATGTCAAGATGTGAAAAATAACTATCCTATCTATTTGTTAAGTCAAATTCCATTACACTAGATACAATGTTGTCCTAGTTATCAATACCTTGATGCATCATGTCTATGTGTTATATCAAAAAATAAGGAACGATGGAAAATCCGAATCCCGAAGTGTGAGAATCTCCTCATCCTACATTTGCATTGTCTCATCACCATCTCTAATAAAGTCTTGATGGATCAAGGACTTGTTGGATCTTTTGAAGAAATCATCATCATCATCAACAGTCATTCATTCTTCATTCTTCTATCATCTCTCTGTGCTAACTTGGTATCATGAAAGTCAACAAAAACATCATAAAATACATCCACCCTATGTCCGCAAATCATCAACATACATGCATCTCATAATCATAGCATAATCATAAAACATCCATCAACATAATCATTGCATATCACATCATACATTCTGAATAATCATTTAAGTTATGATGAATAATATACATTTTTTATTCTAAGCATCTTAAATTGTTGCATTCCATAAGCATTTGCATCCATATATCCACATGCATACATCGTCATCATAAAAAGCATAGAAAATATACAAAAAGAAATGAATCCACATCATTTGCATCCATAACATCTGCATCTCACAATCATCCATCCATATCATATCGCGAAAAGATAATAAAAAAGAAAATAACATTGCATCCATCCATATCATGTCCATCCATACATGAAATAAAGTGAACACATCACAATATAAATCATCCATATCCATATCATATATATATATATATAAAATGAATGTCATGGTAAAAAAATCTGGATCAGTGTATGTATATCAATGATAAGTACAATATCCATGAGGCTATAAAAAAGGAGCCCATGAATGTATATCTATGATATAGAATGGGGAAAAATCAAAAAGTGTCTATACATAAACAGCTAGCCTTGATGGCTACTACCCTCTCTAGCTTGCCTCTTAGGTTGATTCTCTGCTTGTGGTCGTGCATCACTATGCTATGAAAAATTTGGTTGTCTGAATGCTACTAGTACATCACGATGATAAAACTCCTGTAATATGTAGCTTTGTAATGGCCTCTCTATATAACTGCAGTGATACTGTCTAACCATGGGTGGTCGCCATCATCACCTCAATCTGCTATCGCTTGGCCATCTCCTGATCTCTCTCTCCTATCACAACTTGTACTCTCTATAATGCCTGATCTCTCTTGACTATGACTGCAACTACCTGCTACTAAGCTTGATCTCACTCATTAGTAGTAACCAAAAATTGTTGGCAAGCCTAATCCTGCTCACCGGTCAATATCTACAACAACTATTGTATTTGTGCATCTCGAGCATTTGGTGGTGGTGGTGGTCCTGGTTGTTGTTGAACTGCTGGAGGCTGCTAAGGAGGCTACAACTATACAACTAGAGGAGCCCCTAGAACTTGACCATCCTAGCCATCCTGGCCATCCTATCCCCTACCTCTCCCTACTCCTCTGCCTCTGGGTATCCCTATGGGAGGAACACCTGCTAGATTTGTCAATTGTCGGGGAGGGACAAACCAAGCATCATATGTAGACATAGTTTAAGCTATCACCTGTCCTTGATCATATGCCAAAGGCTGGGCCACCAAATGTCTAAAGCTCTTTACTGCCTCGAGAGCAGGGGTAGTCGGTCCCCATGTGGGAACCTCTCTAGTCGATCTTGCAAAAATGGCCCTATATGCATCACAAGTCTGTCCTAGACCTCTCTAAACTGCCTGACTACCCTATTTGGTAGATATCTCTCAATAATGTGATGCTATTGACCCTGCATGTATCAGGTTTTCTTGGAAAAATACAACTACTGAATATCATCAAACCATGTCAACATTTGTAACCATGGGCGCCAACAAAAAATTATCATATCATCTATCATCCGTCTCCAATATGAAAGCCCAATCTATCCAGTGTGCTTGAGGGTAATGGAACCTCTATATCTCCAAATAATGGGATCATCTAGCTCCATGTTTTCCATCTGAACAATAGGCTGAAGCACGACAATGTGCTCCCACACCCAAATATGTAGTAGAGTCACCCTTGCACCAATGGCTCTCCCATCGCAATAGAAAAAATCATGCAAATCATGATATAAGGAGGCTAGCATCACAAGCCCCCTGCAAAAAGTGTCCTATGCAACATCTGATGCCATGCCAAGCCCCATCCTAGGCTGAATCCTCTGTTGCATTTATCTAGGGCAACCAAACCTGAACACACAATCTCCATGAATCGACAAATGTAGTATATGCCAAACATCCTCTAGAGTAACCATCGCCTCGCCTATCAGAAGGTGGAAGGATGAGGTCTTGTTATTCCATCTCTCGTATAGAGCCATCATCATTGCTAGATGTGTCCAAATCATAGGTGCATATGCGACATACCAGAGGCCAATCTCTCCTAGATGCTCTTGGCGCAGTGCTGATAAATCATCTAATCTCTCTAGCACGGTCAGCTTGTGCTCCATGACATCAATGGTGGAAAGATCTATTGCATCCACAAAGCGCACAATGTCACGAAATTGAGGAAATTTGACTCAATTTGAAATTTACAGCTCAAAAATCACAAAAGCATCATTGTTTTCAATAGCACCGCTATATTCAAATTTCAAATTGCGATGCTCGATGCATTTAAAATTGCAAATCAAAACATGTGTCACCAAATAAGCTGGTGGCACGATTTAACTTTTGGCATACCCTAACCCTAATTTCTAAATTGACAAGTGTGTCGCCAAATAAGTATGCATTGCCATTTATAATTAGAAACCCTAATTTTAAATTTCAAATAGTGTCACCATATAAATATGCATCGCTATAATTCATTTGGGTGTCACCGATTTCAATTTGGGCGTCGCTATATAGTGACGTCACAAAAAGTTTGAACTTCAAAGCGTAATAAATGCATCAAAAATTCAAATTTCAAAACAAGTTTGGAGTTACATACCTGTAGTCCTGCGCTTGGAAGCTGCTAGAACTCTCAAACTCAATCAAAGATGTGCCTGGGAAGCTCTCAACGTGTCATTTCATTAGAGGGTCAGAGCTCAAATCGTAAGAATCTCTTATGTGTGAATGCACAAATGAATTGAAAATGACCCTTGGCCTATTTAAGCTAGAAAATTAGGGTTTTATGCCCTAATTTAACCTTGAAGATAGGGTTTATTATTATTTTCACCAATTTTGCCAATCTGGACCTAATTTTGCATCTTTTTTTCATTTTTGGCATTATTCTTGCATCTCGGAGCCTTTCTAGACCCTTGGGGTAGCTTGTAACCTTTGTCAAGAAATCAACCCAAAATTCAAAATTTTCCCCCAATTTCTCGAGGGGGCAGGGAGTCAGCATTATCCTTCCGTTGGGGCATCTAAAAATTAGAGAATTTTTATTTTTTTATTTAAGCAACCATTTTGATCCAAAAAGTGTTATTCTTTGAACCGAAGCAGCATGCACCTTGCTTCAAAGAGGGGCAAAATGTAGACACTGAAAAATGTCATAATCGATATCATACACTTAAAATAGATTTACTAACACCATTTCCTCTTTAATCCATCCTCTTTTCGCTTAATTGATTAAATTAGCCTAGCTATTTAATTAATGGCATCATTTTCATCTATTGGCCTAATTAATTTAATTGGGTTAATTCATCCCTTTTCGTGCTAACATTTTATCTCAAATACATCAAAATGTTTAATGTAATTCCCTAGGTCATCTTATTTAATTAAATAGCCCTAAGTTATTTAATTAAATATCATTCCACCTCTCCCACATTTATTAAATCATTTAATAATAAATATCCCTTTAATTCTTCTAATTCCCTAATTACATGATTAAATCTTGTTTAATTAGCAATTAACCTAACTTTCCTCTAAGCAAAGGGAATATTCCCATGGAATATTTCTTATCCCCTTTTTGCACAATTAAAAATTTGTTTTAATTTGTAATTTTCCTTTTTCCTCTCCCATGAGAATATTCCAAAAGAATATTCTTATTCCTTCATCAATTGAAAAAGGGATATTTTCACTTGGCTTCTTGAGTAAGTTTTAACCTTCAACCTTTTGAACAAGTCACCTTTGACCTGTGTGAGCAGGTCAAAAGTGTGTTTGTTTGAGGCAAGTGTGAACCCTTGATTAGAATCTCATCATGCATTCTCATCCCTTGATGAGAATCCATGATCCATGCCTCTCATCTCCTTCATCTTGGACCATTGATTAATATTTTTAATCTCAACCCTTCATTCCTCACGTGCTCTCCTATAAATAGATCACTATTTGGAGACAAATGGATCCATCTTTCAATTGCAAACTTATGTTGTTGAATCTCATATGCACTTACACTCATATTTACTCACTTTTTAGCTTATTTTAGTTCATTTTTAGTTGCATCATAGCTTAGAGCATCCATTAATGGCTTCCATACATCCATCTTAGCTTGTTTATAAATTAGGGTTTTCATCTTTTAGCATAGCTTTAGCTTAGCAATAGCATAATCAGTGCATTTTTAGCATAAAATCATGGTAACTTAGCTTGCATCATGTTCATTTTTAGCATAGACTAGGTTTTCATACATCAATCACAATGGTTTCATCGATTCTCTTCCATAGAATCGACTAAAATAGGCTCATTGATCATGGGATTGGGAAAGTGTCATCATTTCACATCAACATGACACCAATTCCAAAATAGGATAATTTTCAAATGGGTTAGAT
>VDFB02330040.1:0-32318 GCA_007258455.2 Sequoia sempervirens | reverse complement strand
CATATACATATATGCATATGCATGCATATACATATACATATATGCATATGAATGCATATACATATGTAAATCCATATATATGTATATGTATATATGCATATGCATATGTATATCCATATGTATATGTCTATGCATATGTGTATGTATATGAATATATGCATATGTATATGTATATACATATATATTGCATAGATAGATAGATATGCAAGTTTCTTATAGCCTTCTTCATTTACATTCAAATTAATTAGATGTATGCTTTGTTTGTTCTTCAATTATAGTGACTGTAATTATCGACCCCTCTCCCTTACAACTAACTGTGGTAATGGATGACTCCTACTTCTGTTATAACCATTTTTGAAATAGCATATTGAAATTTATATATAACTTCATACAACACTATGGTACAAATATTTAAAATAGTTTCTGATACAATATTATGAAATGTATATATAACTTCAAACATCATTATGGTTGAAGTATAACTAACAGTTTTTGATACACCATTATGAAATTTATATATAACTTCAAACAACACTATGGTATAAATATTTCCAACCCTTTGTGATACAACATATTGAAATTTTTATATAACTTTAAACAACAATATGATACAAAATTATGATACATATATGTGCACAATTAGATAGATACGTATGTTCCCTATAGCCTTCTTCATTTTCATTCAAATTAATTAGATTTATAGATACATATGTTTCATATAGATGTGTATATATGTATATGTATAGATATCTGTATATATATACACACAACTAAATATTGTAGAGATAGATAGATACATAATTTTCCTATAGCCTTCTTCATTTACAGTTAACATAATTAGATGTATGCCTTGTTGGCTCTTCAATTATAGTAAGTGTAATAGTCAATGACATTAACATGATGGAATATGCTGTTTGTATTCAAATCATACTATTGTTTCAAATTACAAACATTCAAAATAAAAAAGTTCAAACATCATTTGGAATCCATCAAAGCCTTCACAACAAAAAAGTTCATACATAAAATTCTAATCAATCGAAAAAAGTAGGAAAACTAAAATTTGAAGCTAAGCTATCTTGTGAGTTGTTTGTGGCTTGTGATTGAGTAGGAATCCAAGATTGAATTGGTTGGGTTATGCTTGGGGTAGGTGAGGGTTGATAGGAATCTGAATGAGGACTCCAACTCTGAAATGGTTGGGTAATTCTTGGGCTAGGTGAGGGTGGATAGGACTGTGAATGAGAAGGACTCCAACTTTGAAATGGTTGGGTAATGCTTGGGCAAGGTGAGGGTGGATAGAATTGCGAATGAGGAATCAAAATCTGCAATGGTTGGTTGATACTTTGGGTAAGTGATGGACAATATTGGGGGAAGTGAATAGACACAAAATATGTGAATATCCTATAACAGTCAGGCAATGGATTTAGAGGGTTGCTGAGTTTCCTCTCCATTGCAACATCTTTTCATGCCTTCTCCAAATATTTTTCCCTTTTTGTAGTTTCCTTTTCTATCCTTTGTTTCTCCCCTTTTTTGTCCCTCTCCTTCTTTTGTAGCTCTTTTTCAACCTCTGTTGCTACTCATTTCTTTTCCTTTTCAATTCTCAATAGAGCCTTGACCTCCAATGTTGCAATCCTTTCTATCTTATGCTCTTCAATCTGTTCCTTCTTCCTCTCTTTCAGTTCTTGGAGTTCCTTCTTCCTATCCTATTGCTTAGTTAGCAAGGCCATGTAGTCATCAACGGCCAGGAGTTGGAATCCTCTTGGCAGTTTAATCCCACAACCAACCACCTTATTAAAATTTTCTTTGAATACATGAATTGGTAGCTTCAAGAATTATGAGATGCGTGAAGTTGGTTGGCCTCCCAAATGCTCCATCAAATCCTCATTATTTTTTTTTAGCACCTCACTAGTTGTATCATCCAATTCATCTCCTTACTGATCACCGTTAGTGTCTCCCAATCAACATAGAAATGAACTATACTATTTGGACCCATGTTGTGCAATGGAGATGGAATTGCAAGACTTTGGTCTAGCTCCACATGTAGATCAATACCAAGATTAGCAACACCCTCTAACAACTAGGAGGGCTCCTCCGGTGGAGTTGGTAGGGAAAGAGAGATGTCTCCAATACTATTTTTCTCTCCCAAAATTATTGTTAGTGGTGACTATTGGTCTGATAAACTTGGAATTTGTGGTGGAATTTTGTGGCTTGCACATTTGACTGCTTCAAGTGCACTTTGTTGATCTACAAGTTTTGTTGCTCCATCTATGCATTCACCCTCATTCACTAGCAAACCATTGCTAGATAGACTTAGAATTTTTTTTCAGCAGCTAATGCTTCCTCAAGGGAAGCAAACAAAAAAGTCTCGGTAACCCTCATGTCATTGTCCAATTCATTTGGATCAAAGAGCCAAATACCTTTCTTCTTGAACCTAGCTGTTATGTTTAAAACTATTAATACCTTTTGAAAAGCTAGGCTGCCAAGTGTAGCCAATTTTTCCCTTCTTATCTCCAAATTTGGATGTCTATTACTCCATTATGTTCTTTCCTTTTTGAAATGAGATTTGAAAGAGGAGAAAACACTCACATAAAGAGGCTGCAGCTTGTGTGATGTGTGGGCTGGTAGGGTGAGCAAGTCAATACCAATATCCCTTGCTTTGGAAATGGTAGAAAAGGCTACGTGGCTACCATGGCCATCAAATATGAGGAGGTGTCTATGTTTGGGTGAGAAACCCCCAGGTACTTGCATAGCTTAAAATATTATCCATTTCACAAAAATCTCTTTGGTCATCCATGTGTGAGGCTGAACACCCATTAATACTCTTGCCTCATAGTTGGCTATGTAGTTTTGCACATGATTTTTGCTTTTGAACAAGTAAAAACCTGAAATTTTCTGATCTGCAATGTTTGCACATGCCAAAATTGTGATCCAATCCCAACTCTTTGGGATAATATATGCAACACTTTTGCTGCCCTTTTTGGAAAGCACCTTCATATTACTATTTTTCCCAACTTGCAGCCCTATCTCGTCACAATTCCAAATCCTTTGGGATCCATATTTCCCTATTGTGTATGCCTTCTCCAATGTTTCATAGAATGCAAATACAATTATAGGCCTAAGATTCACAACATGATCTTTATCTTTCCCTTGGGTTGTTCTCAAAACAAATCGGGATGCCTTCTTTTGAACCGCAGCCACCAAGACTTGTTGAGAAACCCATCTATGAAGGGATTAGGCCTCAATTGGCATATTTGGGCCACTTCTTCTATGAGATTGACAATCTCCAAACCATGGCCAATAGTAGCCATCTCCTTGCACCATTGGACTAACATTTCCCCTTCCTCATCATTTTGGACTGTTGGGGGCCCTTTCCTTTTAGGAGTGGTGACACCACCCAACCAATTTGACAATGTTGTAATTGGAAGACCCCACTTTTTTGTTGCCCCTCTTGTTGACATGTCAGTGTCTTCGACATATTCAAGGGAATATTCCATGTCAGCCATGGTACATTCCCACCGCACTATAACCTTTTTAGTTGTTATAGTTGGGTTAACTTGGAGTACAGGTTCAGTTGGATACTCCACAACAATTACTACCTCCTCATCACTGCTTGGTTGTTCAGTTGGCTGCTGAACATGAATCACTATGTCCTTCGCATTGCTATGTATCAATTGCACATCTCTCTTGTGTGTAGACATACTTGTCCACCTCTACTTTGTTATAGGCCGCATGGTATTTTTTGTCACTTTATTCTTCCTATGCATTGAAACAACTCAGTGATTAGTAAATCGCATACAATTATAACTCTTACATTTAAAAGAATGATACAAACTGAAACAAAAAATTCATACATGTAAGAGTGAGTGTAATTGAAGAACAAACTAACCATGCATCTAATTGACTTGATTGAAAATGATCAAGGGTATGTGTGCAATGAAACAAGCAATGCATGGTATGCTATCATATCCCCAATTGCACCTCTTATAAACACTTGGGTTATCATGTTAAACCCTTCCTCAAACAACATTTTGATACAAATATATATAAAATTGAAACAATAGCATGATACAAATATGTATATCTTGAAAGAGCAGTATGATATAGATAAATAATACTATTGTTTCAAGTTATATATGTTGTTTCAAAAATGGATATAACATAAGTAGGAGTTAGCCACTATCATAGTTGGTTGTAAAGGAGAGGGGTCGATATTTACAAGTCACTTTAATTGAAGAACAAAAATAGCATACATCTAATTAAGTTGAATGTAAATACTATACATCTTTCATTACTATAACCATGGTGGGTATAGTATGTGATAGCCTGGTATAGGAAACATATATATGTTGTTTTAAAAATGGTTATAACGTAAGTAGGAGTCAACCATTATCACAGTTGGTTGTAAGGGAGAGGGGATGATATTTACAGTCACTTTAATTAAAGAACAAGCAAAGAATACATCTAATTAAGTTGAATGTAAATGAATGAGGGTATAAGAAACTTATGTATCTATCTCTTCAATATATATACATACATATATATATATACATACATATATATATATATATACATACATATATATATATGTATGTATATATAGATGCATATATATATATGATATATGTGGATGTATATATATGTATGTATATTATTGGCATATATATACATACACTATTATATACATATGTATATACACATACATATATATGTATATTATACATATATACATATATATACATATACATACATATATATATATATACATATATATTATATAGATATATATATATACATATATATATATATATACATATATATATATATAATACTACTATTTCAAGTATACATATATATATACATACATATATATATATATACATATATATATACACATATATATATATACACATATATATATATATACATATATATATATATATATATATAATACTACTATTTCAAGTTATATATGCTGCTTAAAAAATGGTTATAACATAAGTACGAGTCAACCATTATCACAGTTGGTTGTAAGGGAGAAGGGTCGATCATGGGTAGTCACTTTAATTGAAGAACAAACAAAGCATACATCTAATTAATTTGAATGTAAATGAAGAATGATATGGGTAACTTACATATCTGTCTATCCCTGCACTATATATATATATATATATTGTAGGGATAGATCGATATGTAAGTTGAATGTAAATGAACAAGGCTATAAGTAACTTATGTATCTATGCATCTATGTATATATGTATCATAATGATTTATCAAAAATAGTTGGAAATATTTGTACCATACTTTTGTTGACCTTTAAAGTAATATAAAAAATTTAGTATGCAGTTTTAGTATTAGGTGTCATAGTAATATAGAAAAATATATGTATATATATATTACAGAGATAGATAAATGTGTAAGTTTAATTTAAATGAACAAGGCTATAGGAAACTTACGTATCTATGTATCTCTGCACTATATATAAGTATCATAATGTTGTATTGGAAAGGGATGGAAATGTTGGGATAATGGATGCACAGTCCTTGAAGCTGCAGTCTTCGATGTAGGACCTTTAAGCCAGGAAAGATAATCAACCACCTAGAAAGTGTTGCAACTAGGCATGCACAATGGAGATTCTATATTGATATGATATGATATCTGATTGATATCTGGATATATTACAAATGAACAAGATGCCTGATTATATAGGCATGAGCTAAACCCTAATATGCATGAGATGTTGCCATGTGTCTTGATCTAACAACATGTGACAACATGTGAACCCTAATGGTGATGATCATTAAATGAGGGGATAAGTTCTAGAAGGAATCTTATCTCCTACAAATAAGGAAGGGAATATTATCCCATTTATTAAATGATTTATCTAATAATGCAACCTAGGACTTAACTAATTAAATGCAAGACCTAAGTTAACTTATGCTAGTGTAATAATTAATTAATTACACCAACAAGAAATATTTGAACCATACTGTGGTTTGGTGGTATATAAACATATCACAATTAGATTTAAGGGAGTCTGGCCGATTTTGGGTATCGAATGTGACATCATTGAAATTCAATGTGACATCATAAACATGGGCTATGAAACAACAAATTTGATTCATTTAAATGTAAATGGACAAGGCATTTTAAAGTAACGAAATCATACATGAATGCATAAATAATAGTGAAGGCGGGTTTGAGACTTATCGTAGAAGTTGAAGGAGGAGACTGCATCGCTTTGGAGGAGCTCATTGTTGATCAGGAGTATCCAACACAAAGTCATAAATTTGAATTTTAACAATAGGTAGCTTACATCACACAATTGAGCATTGCTTGTATAAATAAATAAGCTGATAGAATTTGAATTTGTGGCAAGTGGATAATTTTGAATTCTAGGAGGGAATTTGATCTAACATTCAAGGAATTAATGGTATAAGTGATAGGAAATGGGTACATAGGATTTCAAGTTGATGATTTGAAAGGATATTAAAAATTTTGTAGTTCTGACCAACTTTTGATTATTATATTTTTATGTTTATTTGTAAATAATACTATAATAATTATGTGTTTTATTGAAAATTTGCAATGCATAGTGAGCTTGAGAGTTTTTTTTTTAATTTTTTTTAGGTAAATTCTCAAAAATATTGGTGTATATGGATATGGTGGAACTAGTAGTTTGTAAACAAAACAGAGAAATAGAACATGTTTAAATGCATTTTGTTAAAATATATTTACAACTTATTCAATTGACAATGGATTCTGTACATGTCAACTCACTTTTAATGCAATAAGACATATATTTTGGATAAAAATATCCATTTACAATAACCTTTTATTGGGAAGGTGGCAAAGATTATTTATATTGTGGAAATAATTTTATCAACTTACATTCACTTAATATTGGGAAGGTGGAAAATAAATATCAAGTTGCATTCACCTAATATTGAGAAGGTGGCACAAAAACAGTCTACTTATGATAGGACATATTTTGAATCTTATATGAACCTATCCTATCATATTAAAATGATATTTGAAATTTTTGCTGGCTCTTTTATTGCCCAAAAGTGGGCCCCAGGGTGTCCAAAACTATACCCATGATATGTCCTATGCCCATGATCAACTCCTCTCCCTTATGAATTTTGGTATAAGGTAAATGTAGAAGGTTTGGTCGATGACATCAAAGATTTAGTTGATTGGAGGGAGTTGAGGATGCCACCATCATTCACCATAGGTGCAAATCACATCTCGTTGGGCCAATGTACATAGAGCAAGGAATTTCTTTTGAGACAATGAAAACTCAAACACATACTAAAAGAATGGGCAGTCAAATGGCTCCTTCAATTAACATAAAGGATTAGACTGGTTTGAAGGGAGTGTAAGGGATCTAGTAAAAGGAAAAAATGGAGGGTGCTACAAGAAGTACCTCCCAACAGCAAGGAAATCATCATCAACCTAAAGGCTCTATGGAATGAAATGGAGATATTGAAGGAGAAATTCCTATTTGTGAAATGGGTGGGCACTCAAATCCCATAGGAAAAAATGTGCAAATAGTGTGAAGACCGCTAAGGATCATAGGTAAGTATAAAATCCATTCCAAATGGATTCCTATTAGTATAATGTAGATCCATAGAGGTAAAATATGATATCCTGAGTAGGTCATTAATTCTAGAGGGTTGTGGTTTTTACATAATTGATTGGAAGCCAAATTTTAACCCTATAAGCTACAACATGGGAAAAACCCCGATGTGGATTAGGCTATGCAATATTCCTTCCTAATATTGGAATGAGAAAGCATTAAAAGAGATTGGTGGTGCTCTTGGCTCTTTTATCCATGTTAAAGATAATTTCTTGAAAGGTAAATTTGGGGTTTATGTAATAATTTGTGTAGAAATCAATCTCAACTCAAAAATTTGGGATGAAATGGAGATCATAACGGAGTCATGAAGATGGAGACAAATGATAGAAATAGAAACCAAGCCACTCATTATTGGAAGGAAGGAAAGTGGAGGTCATACAGGGGCCAAAGCCCAACATTCAAAACCAATAAGGGAAGAAATCAAGACAATAATAAATAGGGGAAGTCTGGGCTTCAGAAAACACAAAAACTAGGACACATCAGATATTGGTCAGTGGATAGGTAGGTTTGAAGTCATTGGAATCTCCTATGCTCAATGCAATAGTGGAAGAGATCAAAACCTTACTGCTGGTAGGAAAGAGTTGAGACATCAAACAAAATTAGGTAAATATCCAAACAAAAAGATTCCTGAGAAGTGGGAGTTGGATGAGCACAAAGATCAAAATAATACCATATTACAAAAGGAAAAGTGGTGAATCACAGTTTGGATTTCCCTCAAGGAGTCAATAAAATATTACTAGATGCAGTCAATGCAAATGAGCCCGAGGTGGGTGTAAAAAAGTCATGACAAAGAAATGAACCATACAAGAAAAGTTTAGACAAGGATAAGGAAGAAACAAGAATTGCTAATGAGCTCTTTGGAATAAAAAACAAACACAAAATGCACCCTTTAGAAGTTGAATTAGGGGAGTAAGAGGGTTTACATAGTGGGGAAATATGTGAAGAAATGCTAGCTTTGGAAGAAGGTGAATGGGTTGACAAAGTGGAGGGGTGGATTTTGGAAGTTGAAGAAGAGTTATTTCATTACGAAGATGGTTCCCCTTGCAAAGAAAAGCTAGGTATAAAATAGAGAGAGTAAAAAAAATTGCCACCTGATTGTGGGGAAGGGAAGAAGAAAGGAAGGAAATCAAGCATGGTAAAATTAATCCAAGAAAGGGATGTGGAAAGGTCAACTAAAAATTACTAGATTGCTAAGATTTGGGTAGGGAAAAACCTTTCGTAGGGAGCCATGAAGATCACTCATGGAATGTTAGGAGCTTAAATTCCCCTAACAAAAAGAGCTTAGTTAATCTCTATATGGAGATATCAAGGTCAAATATCTTTGTGATTCAAGAAAAAAATTATCAGGAAAAGAGGTGGAACTCTTTAAGCTGAAAGTAAAATTTTGGAATGCAATATTGGTTAATGTGGAAGGAACCTTAGGAGGTTTAGCAATGTTTTGGAAGCCATGGTATGCCTCCATGGAAGTCCTTGTAGACAATAGAATGTGGATGGGTTGTAAGGTTATTATTTTTTTGGAAAACTTGAATTTCATACTAATAAATGTCTATGGCTTGACATTACTTTAGGGAAAGAAACAAACTTGGCAAGAAATATAAAATTTTATCAAAACGATCTATGGGGAATTCTACACACTAGGTGGAGATTTTAATGCAATTTTTCACAACCAAGATAAGTTAGGAGGAGTGCAAAGAAGGCTTCAATCAAAAATTGATTTCGAGGAATTTGTGAATAGAAACTACCCGATTGAAGTGCCAATGAATAATGATAGCTTCACCTTGATGAACAAAAGGCTAAGATTCAATAATATAGCATAAAAATTGGACAAATTTTTTATTAAAGGAAATTTAAGTGCACTCCCTTTCTTGTTGGAAAGTTTCATCATATCAATTTTGGGTTCTAATCATTTCCCAATTTAGTTGAGTATTACAAGTGAGAAAAGGCCATAAAGAAGCCCCTTCAAATTCAAAAACATATGGATGTAGGATGAGAAATTCTTTGAATTAATAATAAAATGGTGGAATGAAAACTCCTTTGCTAGGACCAAAATGTTTTGTTTAGTAGAAAAACTCAAACATATCAAGAGGTAGCTAGAAGAGTGGAACACAAACCACTTTAAGAATATATTTGAGACTAAGATATAATTATAAGGGAAAATTTACAAACCCTCAAAGAGGAGATTATCTTAGTAGGGATGGACCAAACCAAATATCTTGAAGAGAAGGAAGTACTGAGAAAATAATCAAATGTCCTAACCAAGGAAGAAATCATTTGGAGACAAAAGTCAATAAAGGTTTGGATTAAAGAAGGGGACATGAATTATAATTTTTTCCACAATTCCACAAAACTTAGGAGAATTCAAAATAAAATCAACCAATTAATATTGGCAGATGGCACAATTAATGAGGATCCATGAATTATAAAGAGGACATCTATGAAATACTTTCAAAATCTACTCAATAATTGGGACGAATCCAATATCCCATCTCAAAGTCATTTTTTGAAAAACATTCTAAAATTAGTAATAGAGGAACATAATAAAATGTTGATGAGGGCCTTCTCTGAGGAAGAGATAAAAATGGTAGCATGACAACTACACCCAGACAAAGCCCTTGACCCAAATAGCTTTCCTACTTCTTTCTTTCAAAAGTGTTGGCATATAGTTGGTAAATATGTATGTGAGGCAATAGAAAATTTTTGTAGCAAGGGAAAACTATAGAAGGATGTAAATAACACCTTCATAGCCCTAATCCAAAAGGAGCAAGCAATCTAATTAGAATAATTCCAACCAATACCATTACACAATTCAATTTACAAAATATTAAAAGAAGAAGTGGACAATAGGCTTAAGAAAATCTTATGAGAGGTAATTGCCAAAGAATAAACATGGTTTATGCCACAAAGGTCAATTCTAGATGGATTCATCATGGCCCAAGAAGTTATCCATTCAAATATAATAATAGGTAAGCAACAAATGCTAGTCAAATTGGATATTAGGAAAGTTAACGATAATGTAGATTGGAGATTTCTCTTCAAAGTATTAAATGCCTTTGGATTTGATTTATGTTGGATGAATTGTATCTTCAGTTGTGTGGCTAGTCCAAGGTACTCTATTTTAGTGAATGGATCCCTAGAAGGGTTCTTTGAAGCTTCAAGGGGTCTTTGATAGGGAGAACCACTTTCTTCATCCTTATTCATAATAATGGCATATACACTAGGTAGGACAATGAACTGGGTATTATTGACTGAGAAATTAGAAGGAATTCAAATCATAAGTAATCTTCCACCAGTCTCACATCAGTAATTTTTTGACAACACAATGTTGTTCAGGGCTACAAAAAGGAGAGAGGAAAAAGCCATGAAGGAAATTATGAAGAACTACTTTGCGACATCAAGGCAAGAGGTAAATGCCATAAATCAAAAATTTATTTCTTGGTCACTCCCCTATGAAAATAATAAGAAATTTTAAGTCATAAATTTCAAACAAGGAAAGTTCCCTAGCACATATCTGAGACTCCCCTTGGCACTAGGGTTGAGATCTAATAAGTTACATGATCCTCTATTAGGTAAGGTATCTAATTGAGTGTCAACATGGAAAGGCAGATGGATTTCTTGGGTTGATAGGATAATTATGCTAAAATAAACTATCTCTGATATACCCATATACATAATATCTTGTTTAACTTTGTTGAGTGGGGTGAATTAGAGGCTAACTCAAATAATGAGGAAAAATTTATAGCAAGGATCATCTGAGAAATATAAATTATCCCTTATAGCATGGGAAAAAATCTGTAAATTTGAGGATAGTGGGGTTGGGCTGAAAAGATAACTCCTACAAAACAAAGCTTTGGAGGCCAAGTTAGCATGGAATTTTTTCTCTCAATCATAGCTAAAGTGAGCTAAAATATTACAAAACACATATTTGAAAAATCTATACTCTTCAAACATATTCACAACATAGATTCTGCCTCAAGGCTCAATAATATGGAACTTCATCTCCAATTGTTGATCGATCATAACTGAATATCTCACATGGTACATCCATGACGAGTAAAAAACCCTTTTTTGGGAAGATTCTTAGGGTGGTTATCCTCCCCTTGACAAATTGGAGGAATTGAATCAAATTAAAATAATTCTATTCAAAATTGGGGGAGTAAAGTAAGGGACTACTTGTTAGAGGTCCTTGTTATGGGATCACATGATGTTAGTGGAAGAAGATGCCAATTTGGATATCTTAGAACATGAGGAGAGTATCTTGGAAAATACTTTAAAGGATAGAATCATAGTTTTGAGGCAAGGGAAAGATAAGCTAAGTTGGCATGGGGCCAAAAGTGGCCAATACAATGTTAAGGAATGATATAAACTGCTAGAATAAAGTACAAGGGATATGGAGATTCCTATTCATCTATGCTAGAATAAAATTTGTCTCCCAGAGGTGGGGGCATTAACTTGGGCTGCCCTCTAAAGAAGGAATCTAATAGCAGATAATTTTAAAAAATGGGATATAATGGACCTTAAAGGTGTTCTTTATGTAAAAGCTCAGAAGAGGACCAAAACCATCTTCTTCTTGGTTATAAATTTTATCAAGAGTGTTGGTGATGGTTATGTGCCAAGTTGGGTTGGAAAAGTGCCCTTCTAAATGATATACTTAGCCTTTTCAAATCATGACAAATAATAAATAGGAAAGTAATGTTTGTGTGCCTTTGGATAATAAACCCCTCAATTTTTATTTGGGAAATCTGGAAGTAATGAAATAGACGAATATTGAAAGAAAAATAAATGAATTTTCCCTCCTTTTTAAATAAAGCAAAATCTATAATAGTAAAAGTTATAAATAACATAACAACAAACCAAAAATCGAATAAAAATTATGGTCAATTTGGGATAATAGCATATTGAAAAATTGGTATGGGTTGCATCCACCCTTGGTGTGGGGGTAGGTGGCTTAGATACCATAGAATCTAGATCAGAGGCTAAGTGGGCTCCTCCAATGTAGGGATGGTATAAATTTAACTTCAATGACACTTCAAGTGGCAACACGGGTGCCTCTGACGCTGGTTGCATAATTCGAGAATAGAAAGGGAAAGCAATATGTAGTGCCTCTATTCCTCTTCTAGAAGGGACAAGCAATGCAACATAAATTCAATCCCTCATGTTTCAATTAGAATTATGTCATAGGAATTATATCATAGATATAGAATTGGAAGGAGACTCAACAATAATCATAAACGTCATTCAAAATGGATCTATACAAAATTGGAAACTAAAAGGATATATAGAGAAAATTTTAGAGTCCTTAGTAACATTCCATAATTTCATTTCCAACCACATATACAAGGAGGAGAATGTAGAGATAGACTTGCCAACCTAGCAGTAGAAGGTATTTTCAAAATCGATTAAGACTATTAACTTCCATGATGTATCAAATGATTTTTTTGGAAGGTATTATTAGCATGATCTCCTATTAAGAGTATGTTGAGACACTAAAAAAAAATCACAATGAATAGTGTCAGAATGTTAATATCATCTAGGTGTTTTTGAAGTTCTAGGACAAAATATCACAAAAATGATAAATAATAATCACCAAAGAGGTTGGTGAAATATATACAATACTTTTGCTTAGCTGAGATAGGTGGAAACTCGTGCAAAGATGGAGCTAGTTTCCTATTAAAGAAAGTGAAAAGGAGAAACAAAACACTTGTCTCTTTTCTCAAACTTTGTAGTGTAGGTGAGATGGACACACCAATTAGGTTAGCTTTCACCAAAAGACAAATGGATTTCCTAAGGGTGATAACAAAACACAAGCTCAAACTACTCTGTAAAACACGACAATAAAATGTTTGTTAGGGGACAACTTCTTGGTAGAGGATAGATATAGGGTTAATATAGGTATTTCCTCTAGGTTTGTGGCCTCTCTACTAGATTTAGGAGAGCCAAAAGCAATGGTGAGGGGTTTGGTAAGGGAGCTAATAAAAAGAGTTTTTGGGTGGCCTCAATGACTAGGATTGACTTTGGTACTCCACATTAGAGGGACATTCGTCACTTTCTGGAGGACAATGCAAAGGTATTGTGGCTCCCTTTATTGGAAATTTTTTCCTTGAAAAATTTGGAGAACATCGCATTAAATCTTCCAAGGGTTTCTCATTTTTCATCCCCAAACCCATCTTCAACATCGAATGGATATATACCTTCATCAACGAGATGTTGTTTGAAGAGGAATAGGCTAATGGTAATGTTGATAAGTTATCAAATAATCTCCAAAGTATGTAAATAATAGTTAATGTTTTGTAATTTATAAGGCTTGGTATTTTTTTACCCTCTTGCAAAAAAAAAGGAGTAAGGAATTCCTCTTTAGCCACTTTAGGTGAAACCCTGGTTTTTGTATATGCAATGTAATATTTTTAATATTAATACAAAGTAGCTACCGCTCATGCTTACTGATCATATATATATGTTCTTTCAAGTTTATGAGACTTTGTGTTTAAAAATAATGAATAAATAGAAAATAGATTTAACATTAAAAAAAATTATATATGAAAACTACTCATTCTCATCTATAATGAGTCTTAATTTTGTTAAAAAAAATTGAAAATAGAATCATTAGCATATGTTGAAGTCAATTTTACTAGTAGATGCTACCATAACATTATACTTGTAGGTCTAAGGCTTAGAGTCAAAATTCTAAGCCTAAAACCAAGGAAAAAGTGTGAATGAGGGAGACTTGAATTTAACAATATCCACTATAAATGGATATATGCTATCTTTATATCATATATACATTTATAGGTTGTGTATCTGTTACTAATGGATATCTATTTACATAATAGGCACCCATTTCTAATATATCTATTCCACGTTTATATTTAATAAAATATAGTAAGGGTAGAGTACTATACTATTTTTATCTAATAATAAGTTTTGATTAATAGGGAAAATAATGTTTTGAAGGGACCCAAAACCCTTTACATCATATACAAAATGCTACTCCAAAAAATAATCAAAAGTCTACCAGTAGCAACCCAACAACCAAAAAAACAACCACCACAAGTGCCAAACTATAACAAGACAATCAACAACTAGTGGCACCCACTAGCAGAACAACAACAAAACAACAAACAAAAGACAAACACCAAACAAAAATAGAAAGAAATAGAAAACTAGTTAAGGCCACTCAAAGTTTTGACCACCTCAATCTGCTGGATTTTATGTTTTTCAACCATATCCAACAGTTCCTTCTTCTCAGCATCGAACACTTTCTTTCATTTAGCCGATCCTCTACCAACAAGAACCTTTTCGTCATCCTTCACAGTTTTTTTACCCTTACCCTTAGCCAATTTCTCTTTCTCCATGATCTTCGAGAAGAAAACCTGATCTTCTTTGAGCTGCCCAATTTTCTTAAAAAGAATTTCGAAGTATTCTGCACTGTTCTTAACTGAGGTATGGCTAATCTACAACAATTTTTTGATGTCCCCATTAATACTAGCAACCTTGGCCTCAAGGGCTTGCACTTTGTCCTCACACAAAGCCTTGAAATCATTAAATGAGCCTTCCAGTTCCACCATTCTATCAATGAGGATGTCAGACACATAGGCCTTCAAAGCATTCTCCATATTCGCCTTTAAGCCTCTTATCTTAATATTAATTTTATTGAATTCTTGCAGAGTCCATTTGGATAGTTTGAATGTGCCCATAGCCCTAGCCCTTGCCATGTCCAGTAGGCCAAACATAGAAGTATCATCCTCATCTAGGTATGAAAAATCCTTTGACACAGGATCAATCTTCAAGGGCAGATTAACACTTTTCTTTTCCTCCTCCTCCACATTCAGATCCTCAACCTCCTTCACAAGGGACACCTTAAACATGTCATGAACTAGAGAATCCTCCACTGTCACCATTTTATTCATAAGAACCTTACCTTCTTCAATCTCCTTAGGGTCCATGGTCATAACAACATAAGCCTTCTTCTTCAAATTGGCCAATCTCTTCGACAATGTTCTTAGTTTCTCAACCAACCCAACATTGACCTGGGCCCCAACCTCAAGAGCCCCACCAACAAAACCTTTACCAATAATCAATTTTGCAACCTTGGGAGAGGACCCATTTGACCCAACCTCCTTGTCATCACTCCCAAAAGAGGCCAGCCTCTTAGGCATCCTATTACTCTTAGAACCCACCACCTTCCTTTTCTTGGAAGACGAAGCCACGACCGTAGGGAAAGCATCTTCCTTGTCCTCATCCCATTCCTCCTCCTCCTCTGATGAGGATTCTAAATCTGATGTCCTTGATAAAGCACTAAAAACCTCTTCCTTTCCTTTGATGGCTTGAGCCGAGGTTAGAGATTGGAAATGCTCCATAATAAGCAAAATAAGCCCTTCATGGAGGATAGGGGCCCTCCTATTCTTCAGATGAGCATACACCAAGGATTCCAAAGAAGATAAAAGGAAAAGGGAAAAGAAATAAATAAACCATGCCTGAAGTGATTCAGGAGAGTGAAGTGGTGACCAAGCAGAGCCTTAAATCTCCCTTCTAGTGTCACGTAATGCATCATCACCTCCGCAACCCTAGCCAATATTTTATTGAGGGAGGTTCTATCATAGCCCCAATTCTCCAACTTGACCAAATTCTTCAACTCATCATCCTTAAAAAACTGGGTGATCGCTTCCTCATTACTCTTTTTATCTTTGAAAATTTTCCTTCCCATAGTCAACATGCCAATAACGATGGCAATAAGGTCTTCATTCACCTCCATTTCCATCCCTTTCAACACTAGCTTGAGGTTATTCCAAAGCGAGACATACTTGGCCAAGGCATTAGGGTCATGACCATGTAATCTCTCCAAAAATGGAGTGAAGTTTCCATGACGAAGGATGTTCCAGAGCTTCTTCTTCCTCCAAATATCACTGCATGAATGAGGATCAACTCTACTTCTATCACCACCCATGGTAGCCCAAATAGAACACACAAAACCTTGGTGAAAGCTATCTAGACAAAAGTGCACAACCCATAAAACACCCAAAAAGCGTTCCAAATGGGAATAAGTACAAGGCCATAAAAGCCACAACAACTTATTTGACTCCATCATTTCTTAAAATGTTTCTAGCATCCTCAGGAATGATCGACCCTTCCTCCCACGAGCGAAATTCACTAAGGCTGACAACCAAATTGGCAAAAAAATCAGCAAGAGAGTTTCCTTCCCGATAAATGTGAGAGACACGAGTCTCATCACAAGATTGCAACATCATTACCATATCCTTTATTATTTGATCCACATTTCAACTCGGGGGATGAGTACCACACAAATAGTTTATGATATTCATAGAATCACCTTCCACCCAAACTTTGTAAAAGCCCTTGCTAATAGCATATCTGACACTCATAAACATAGCCTCTACCTCCACACGATGATTATTCTGAGTACCCAATGGGAGTGCCACCACACCAAGAAGTCTTCCAAATTTATCTCTTAACACCCCCCCACATCTAGCAGGTTTGGGATTACCCTTTGCTGCCCCATCAAAGTTGATTTTAATCCACCCAACCGGGGGTGGCTGCCATCTAGTGTTCTTCCTTGCCACAAAACTAGCCTTGGGGGATATAAAAAGAACCAAAGAAATTTTCCAATTCAAAATCACCTTAAGATCATATCCAGTAAGGAACATAGCTGGATCACACCGAACAAAGTCAAAATTAATAAGAGTAAGAAGGGCACTTCCACTGATCATAAAACTTAGCCAAGGAGTCAGGAAAAACCTATCCCAAGTCCCAAAGTCTAAGGAACTTACTCCACAGGGAAAACGAGTAATCACACCCAATAAGGATATGAAAATCATTCTGCTCATTAGCTTCATAGAGCACACACCTATTAGGAATGGAAAAACCCCTTATAGAGATTGTCAATCATAAGAATTTTACCTTGCATAATCAGCCAGTAAAAGACATTCACCTTAGGAATAACTTGCTTATTCCATAGCCGCCCCCAGAATGGAGAAGACTTCAGAGTAGCTAGGGAATTCAAAAAAGTAGAGGCCACAAAAAAATTACCACTAGCACATGAGGCCCAAACCACTCTGTCTGGCCTAGGAAACACTAGAATTTGAACCATACATAAGAAGTCCTTAAGAATCTTCAGAGACAGGTCCCAAACATCAAAATTCTTTCAATCCCCATCCTCAAAGTAATCCACCACCTTGACTCCAAACAAATGTTTACACAGGGGAGCAATAGGAGGGGCCCAAGGGAGAGATATAAGACGGCAATCCCCACACCAAATTTCATCCCAAAAGAGAATACTAGTACCATCGCCCAAAAACCACTTAACACCTTTAGCAATCACATCTCTATAGAGAAAAATATTCCTCCAGAAGCACAAACCAGACAAGATCTCATCCACATAAAAAAATTCCCAAGGCCTATCCAGACCAAATAGGTACTTGTTACTCGCTAGAGGAGCCCACCCAACCCCATTCAAGAGCCTCTAGATATTTTTAGCCAAAAGGGCCTTATTGAAAGATTTAAGATTTCTAATCCCCAGGCCACCCCATTTCTTTGGTCTACAAACTAAATCCCAGGATACAAGGGGAATCCTAGCTTTGGACTCCACCCATGACCAGAGGAATCTTCTCATGATTTGCTTCATTTTGTCTTCAAACTTAAGAGGTACCTTGAATAAACTCATGGCATACAGGGGTAAATTTTGAAGAGTAGTTGATATAAGCTAAATTTTACCAGCCTGACTAAGGAGAACACCTTTCCACCCTACTAACTTTCTGCTAAATTTATCCAATAGACCTAGCCAAAAGGAGTTAGGAATCCTAGAAATGCACAAAGGAAGCCCCAAATATGAGGATGGTAGATCACCTCGATTACAAGCCAAAATTCTGACCACCTTGAGTTGCAAATCTTCCAGAGTATTAAGGAAAAAAATATGACATTTAGGATGGTTGATCTTCTAACCAGAATCCTTTTCATAGTCTACCCACAATCTCTTAACAACCCTAGCTTCCTTAACATAAGAAGCCCCCATCAAAATAGTGTCATCCATGAATTGCTGGTGAGTAATCGAATTACACCTAGAAGATGGTGTAAGGTCCTGCAGAACCCTAGCCTAAAGAGCCTTTTGGATGTTACAACCTAAAGCCTCCACCATCAGGATGAAAAGAAGTGGTGAGATAGGGTCACCCTACCTCAAACCACACGAGCTCTAGAAGAAAGGCGAGGGAGAACCGTTCACCAGGACAAACGAAGGAGAAGAAATAAGTTGCTCAATCAATTGAATCAATTGGGAGATTGTTGGATGTTGTGGATGTGTTGCTGATATGTGGTTGTCATTGATGTCAACACTATTAGCATTTGGTGTATCTATTGTTGTATATGTCGAGGATATTGAGAAAATTATAAGAAAAAAGTGTTCTAGGTTCCTAGTGGAACTGTGTAGGTCATGAAGGCATTTTTTTCTGTACGTAAAATATTAGCTGATGTGGATTAAAGGGTTTATTGTTGAGTATGTCTAGATCATCTACCGGAAGTTTCAAAGGTTTGCATGAATTTTTAAGTATGTTGTGGTCTGACAATGTTTTTGTGGTCTTTGTCAGTGTTCTTGAATAAATATTGTGTGATTCTGGTTATCTTAGTTGTTGCAGATGCTTCTTTGTTATTTCTTGGTGTTCTCAAATGCCTCTAGTTCATTCTCTATCTTTTTGGTACATCCACATTAATCGGTGAGCTCATGGTTGAAGATCTTTGTGCGCATGTTTATTTTTTCATGTTTCTGGCCGACATGTTGGTGGTAGCGTGTTGTGGATCTTCGAGGTGAAATTAATTTAAGTATTTTTGTGTTGGAGATATTAATTTGGGTCTCCACTATGTTGTGGCTAACCTTTGTGGATACACATTAAAAATTTAATTGTAAATTTGGGCTGACATTGCAATTATATTTTATTTTCTTGGCCGAGTAAGTTGTGATGGAATCTCCTATAGCGGATATATAAGAGCGATTGTGTGATCAGTAGAAAGTGTGCTTTGTGTGCTCCCATGTGCATATGTGCAAATATCTTTACCAAGAAAAGTGTGAAGAAGATTGTGTGAATTGTGAAGAAGTGTTGAGCTTAATTGGAACTGTAATCAGGCTTGTGAAGAAGCTATTTTCTTAGTTCATACCCTCCAGATTTTTAATCCAAACCCTATTGTTGGACAGTGAGTCCTCTTTTGTAATTGAGCAGTGAGCTCTAGGTAGTGTGCTTGAATGCATGTGCATTCCCCTTATTGTATTCATTATACTTTTAGTAGAGTATAATCTTGTGGACTAACATCCATTGTGGTTTTTCCCCTAACAAGGTTTCCACGTAAATTTTTTTTTGTGTTATTTGTCTCTCTGATGTGTTAATTATTTATGGTTAATTGTTCATTCATCAGTGTGATTAAGGATAAGTTAAGTTAGACAAATCTTAAATTTATGTGACAATTGATTCACCCCCCCTCTTAGTTGTCAGTCCTTGTTTTTCCAATAGAATGAACTTCTTACAAAAGCCAAAACGATCCAACACACTCAGAAGGAACCTCCAACTAACTCTGTCATAAGCTTTAAGTATATCCAACTTCAAAAAGAAACCATGTCTCTTAGAAACATTAATAGAATCAAGGATCTGCCTACCCTTGACAAAGCCACTTTGTTGGTTTGAAATAAGAAGTGGAAAACATTTCTACAATCTAGTAGCTAGAACTTTTGAAAAAAAATTATAGACAAAGTTACAAAGCTTATAGGATGGAATTCACCAAAGTTCTTAGCATTAGCCAATTTAGGAATCAGAATAATGAAAGTGGCATTCAATTCCTTCAACAAACTTCTAGAACCAAAGAAATCCTTAGTAGAATTTATCACATCCTCAACAATAATCTCCCAACACGATTGAAAGAATAAAAAGGAAGAACCATCAGGTCCAAGGGCCTTATTACCTTCAAATGAAAACACTACATATTTAATTTCCAAGGAAGAGGGAATAGCTGTCATCTCCTTATTCATAGCTTCCAAGACCAAACTAGGGATAGCCTCCAGGGTAGCATCCACACAACCTTGATCCCAAACCAGGTCATCCGTCAGAAGACCTTCAAAAAATCTAGCAGCCGCACCCCTAATTTCCTCCTTAGCTTCCAATAGTGGCCCATCCATACTGATAGAAGAAATTCTATTGGAAACTCTATGTCTCAAAGTGGTGAGATGAAAGAATTTAGAGTTACAATCCCCAACTTTAAGCCAAACCACCTTGGATCTTTGTCTCCAGAAATCTTCCTCCTTGGATATGATATCATGAAGTTGGGCAAGAAGACCATCTTCTTGAAGTTGAATATCCTCCGACAAGCCCTTTGACTAAATAACATGCTAGACCTCATCTAGCTTGCTAAGAATGAGGCTTTTAGAATAAAAAATGTGGCCAAACAATTCTTTGTTCCACTTTCTAAGGTTCTTAACAAAATTCATTTTTTAGCCACTCTGAACATCACACTAGCATCAACATTAATTTTCCACCATCTAATAATACAATCCATAAAGCGAGGGTCTCTAAGCCACATGGCTTCAAACCTGAAGGGAAATCTTTTCTTACTCCCAACCCTCTCCACCAAAAAAGAGAGAGGGAAATGATTCGACCCACAACACGTAAGAGAGGAAAGGGAACAAGCAAAGTCAACAAACCAGGGTGCAAAATTCAGAGCCCTGTCTAGCCTAACTTGAATATTATCTACTCCAACACGTCTATTTGACCATGTAAAATTAGCTCCAAAAAGCTTAACATCTAGCATGGAATTATCATTAATAAACATTCTAAGATCAAACCTACTCTCTGGGTCTGCCTGAGAGCCACCCACTTTCTCATCATCATACAGAGGAGTGTTGAAATCTCCCATAACTAGATAGGGAAGATCCAAGAAGTACAACCTAAGGCTGCTTAGATCATCCTAGAGCTTCTTATTTCTCTTCAAATCAGGAGCATACACATTAGAAATAACCCAAGAATAAGAATCCATGAGGCAAGTAAACTTAGTCTCAACATGATTGAAACCAACAACAACTAAGGTACCTCTCAACAGATTAGCATTCCAGAAGGTGGCCACACCACTTGAAGCTCCATCAAAACTCACCCCGTGGAAACCACAATCTTTGAAAAATATACTCTTCAAAGCCTCTAGCTTGTCAATCTGCATCTTCGTTTCTTGGATCAACAAAATGTCCAGTTTATGATCATGGACAAAATTCTTCAAGAGGTCCTACTTGTGCAGGTCATTCATCCCCTTGATATTCCATGAAATGACTTTCATTTTCCAGAAGAGGGGGTACTCTTTGAGCACAAATTAAAAAGAGTCTTCTAGACCCCTTTCACAATATCCCTCTTACATTCCATTTCTCTACTCTTTAGTAGGGAAGGTCTACCCTGCCCCTTTGATTTAGACCCACAATCCACTTTTTGCCTTCTCGTGGTGACACCTTTGTGAAGCTGAAGGGGAGGAGGAGAGGAGGATTTCTTCTTCTGGCCACACACCTAGGTAAAGCCCTCCTCATCTTTACATAAAAAAATTGCCACAACCATAGCATTGTTTCCCATCACCGGTTTCATATCCAATAAGGGTGACTGAGGAGCACCCTTTGGCTACACCACTGGCCTTTTTGGAGAGCACATAGTCTCAACATCCCCTTTCAACTCTGCCACTAGCCTTTTTGGAGAGCACACAGTCTCAGAAACATGGTCCACATCCTAGTTTAAGGATTGATCATCAACAACTTCCTTAGGACCAACTAATTCTTTACTAACCTCAACCGGAGGATATTTACGCACTTCAACATTTATCTCACCCTTCAACCCATTTCCTACTACCGATTCACCTTGGACCTCCTTAGGTTCCTTAATCTTCCAAACCTTTGTCTATTTGACTGCCTTAGTTTGGGCACCAAGAATAGGGAAATCTTTGGCCCAATGCCCCATCTTTTTACACTTGAAACAAGTGAACGAAAGGTTCTCAAAAACAATATGTTGTTTCCAAGATCCCACCTTCGATTTTAGGAAGAAATACTCAGGAAACATAGCATCCTAATTAATCATGACACAAAATCTGGCCACAACTAACCTCATTCTCGACCTAGTGGCCTTGTCAATTGAGACAAGTCAACCGAAGGAGTTGGAAACTGCCTTGAAAACTTCCTCATCCCAATATTCTAAAGGCAGATTTGGAAGTTTGACCCATATAGGCACAGAATTAGAGAGGCATTTAGAAAAATCCATTCGTGGCTCCCATGGACGTAACACCATAGAGAGCCTTCCAAAAGACCAAGGTCCTTTTGCAAAACACATTCCTTAGGTCTTTGTCACATGAGAAGGCAAAGGAAAAGAATCCTTTAGCCATCGCAACAACCTCCACCTGACCTTTTAGCGCCCATTTCTTGTGAACCCATGATCGAACCTCCTCAATGCTAGGTCTAGGACCTAAAACTTTTCCAACCAGAGAGAAATCCATAATAGCAATATTCTTCTCAACAATGGAGTCTGGGACAGAAAATGAGAAGACACCTTCCTCGTTAGAAAAGGACACTGACTCAGCAGCACTACCCTTGTCCTTAAGCTTTGAGGAAAGAAGGTTAGACCACTTCTGACCCAGCACATAAGACTTCACAGCTATCTGATTAGCATCCACCTAGGCACCCCCAACTCGGGGAACAACTAGAGATTCCCCTGATGGGACCCGCCCATCAGAACCAACCCCCGTGTTATCTCCATGATGCAAATGGATCGATTCCTTTGAGGGACAACCGTCACAAGACACCTTGAGTGTCTCACCCATATTTTTCTCCTCCAAATGCACAACTTTGACCAGGCTGTTGCCAAAAGACCCATCCTTCCCTGAAACACTTCTAGGGAACCTTTCCACACCACACAATCCCTCCTTCTCCCCAAAAGAGACAGAAAATCCTTATTTCATATCTTGCTTGAATTGACATGCGTAAAAAATTCCAGGTCCTGAATCCAAATTCAAATTGCTCAAGCCTGCAAATGAACTAGTTTTCTCACCAATAGACACTGTAACGGTCACCTCCATTCAAATTCCTAATTTCCAACATCTAATAATAAGTTGAAAACAACTATAAATGTATTTTTTTTAATATTGATGTTTCTTCAAATCTCTTTCATGTATTATTCTATCAATTTTTTGTAAGTTTTTTTCCTTAGAACCATTATTATAGTAAATGTTGAAGCATTGAGAATCAATTTTAAAAGGGATTGAATCATAAGTGCCATTTTTTAGGGGAATCAAGCACAAGCACCATATTTGAAAAGAATTAAGTGCAAGCACCATTTTAAAATGGATCTTCAAGGAAATTTTGTCAAAGGGATCTTGGGATATTCAAGTACAAATGTAGCTTTAAAAGGGTTCTTCAAGAACAATTAACATTTTTAAATGCTTCCATGCATAATTTTAAAGGAAACTTTCATCTCACAATATTTGAAAAATGATATTCAACAAAGGATCTAGATCTATTTTTATTTTAGAGAGCTTAAGGAGTGAATCCATCTTAGAGATTTGTTGTTAATTTTATAAAGAATATTAGATAATTATGGGATCAATTAGGCATAAAAAAATGATTCCCTTCACACCTAAAGAAATGCAAATGCACTGATAAAGGGAGAGAAAATGATAAAGATATAGGATAAGGAAGATTCAAAAAATAAAGAATGCTAAAGAATCCAATTCAATGACTATGGAATAGGTGAATATTAAAGGAAATAATATTGAAGAGATGAATATGGAAGAGGTGAATGTAGAAGAGAAAAATATAGAAATGACAAATGAAGAAGAGGAGAATATGAAAATGGCGATTAGGAAAATGAATCAAAGTAAGTCTTCAAATGCACTCAACGAGAAAATTAGCATTGGTATTTTAAGGGAGTGGATGTGTTGATGCTGGAATAAATTATATTAAATAATAACACAAGAGATTTTAATAATATAAATAATTATTTAAACATGAATGCAAAGAACGTTGGACATGCAAACCATAATTTAAACATGAATATAGAAAAATATGTCAAACCTAGATTTATATTAAAACCCTTTATACAAGGAGTAAAAATGAAGATATTTTTATTAAAATAAAAATAAATGTATTAAATAATCTTTAGGGTAAGAAAACTTAGAGATAGTTTGAAATCTTGTAAGAAAATTGTGTGGACAATTTTTTAAAAAAGTTTAGCATTCCAATGTCAATGAGTAATGTAATTGATAAGAATGTCAAAATTCAAAGAGTAATAAAAAATTATATATTCGGAAAACCAAAAAAGATGATGAATCAATTAAATACTCTATTTCTAGTGCTATTAATGTTTCCCATGCTATTGAAAATAAGAATTAGTTCAAAGATAGTAATTAAATATGATAGGAAATAACAAGTGCTTTAGTTAAAAAAATAGTTTTTAAAAAAGAATAACAATTAAAAGAAGCTAAATTTTAAATGTAAATGCTAAAACTTTGACAAGAGCACTAAAGAGAAGTTCAAGTATTGAAGATGGTCTAATTAACTAGTGTTGAAATTTTAGCAATAGAATTCCAAGGTCTAAGATGAAATTAAATAATTAAATTAGGTGTTTGATCAAAAAAATAGTGGCATAATAATACAAGGGTGTCATCTATTATTAGAGATGATTTGCAATTAAAAGTGCACTAAAAAATTATGATCTTCATCCAAAACATTTATTATACATGACTCAAATAAAATTATATAATTTTTATAGATGATTCAATTATAATAGAATATAACCTAATTCAACAGTCATTAGACAAATGTAAATCTTAGTATGTCAAAATCAATAAACAACAAATTACTTGGTGTTACAAAAATCACATGCAAATTATTATGATGCTTTTAATATATTCATTCTACTTTAGTACTAACCAAATCATGCAAGAATGTGGCATTAATATGCCACTTACAATAATTGATGAGTTCATATCAAGTTTATGTTGTAAAAAAAATTAATGGAAAATTACTATATTCAAAAGGTTATATTTTTAAATAATGCAATAGATGTGGTAACCTTTTATTCTTAGGAAAATGCATACATAAAAATAACCCACATGATTTTGAACCAAAAAAAAATGGTTGTGAAGAGGTTAACGAGTGTTCAATATCTATTTGTATATGAAATTTTTAGGAAGAATTGTAAGTTAATAACAAAGTAGTGTACACACATTCATCACCAAATTGAAGAATAAGGTTTCCTACAAATATGTGAAAATATCGATATGATTGGAAGCTTGATGAACAATTTCACATATGTAGAGATACATTTCTAATGGGAACTATAATTTTAGTGGTTTAATTTGTAGAAAACTACACCTTTGTGCTCAAAATTAGTATTATAATTTATATAGACATGTAGTTTTTGATAAAATAAGTAGCATTTATAGGGTGTTGTACCCTTTACACGAAAATCCCGTAGGGCCAAAAAGGAACCAAGTTCATCAAAAAATAAAAAAATACTATGCAAAAACAATAGAAACAGGACATAGACACAACATAGAAACAATGTAAACCTAGCACAACACAGACTTGACCACTAATTATCTACACTTTCCCATTTTTGGATGAGAAGGTTTAAAACATCATCCCTAATCCAGTTGGGGCCTTCATTCACAGTGTTCTTGTCCGCTTCCTCCTTGATGACGTCTGAAAGAGTGACAACCGACCTATGAATCATTTTAATGGTGAACTAGGCTAGACTAATGAATTTTCACTCCAGTTTAATAACCTGCTCTTGTAACATGTCGAGGTCCTCGTCCTTGCCCTTCTTGCTCTGGGTCACCTCTTCCACGCTAGCTCTAGAATTTGAGGAGTGGGTGGAGTCATCCTTAAGCATACGATTCATGTTAGAGAAATTACTAGGGCCCTCCATGAAACCTTCTTCCATCTCCTCAATAGTGTCTTTTTTTCCTTCACTTCTGCTGCCAGTATGCTTTGAATCACTAGAAATCTCATCCACAGTAGCCCCTTTTTTGTTCTTCGCCAGTCTATGGGACCTCCTCACACTAGTTTGTTCTATCCCCACCTCAAAGCTCATAGCCACCATGGTGTCTCCCTTAGAGTCTTTTTCCTTAGCACTTTTCCTTCACTATCAATGGTTGGCAAGTCCACCTGGCATGGAGACTCTTTTTTCCCCTTCTTCTTAGTAGTGGGTCTGTTGTCCTTCTTGCTAGGTTTATTTTTTAGCTCACATAACCCAACCAAAACCTTGGACTGAGCCAACCCAACCACTATTTTCTTCTTTTTTGATGGGGGTTTAGATTTAGGCTCAACACTGGGTTCATTTTTAGATACAAACATGTTGTTGATAGTATAAAGGATGATAATTTTTTAGTATCTTTTCTATTTGAGTGATAATAGGTCATATCCATTAGAGCTTTTGTAGCATTGTTTCAATGTATTTTATGATAATTTAAAGGAAATACAACTATATATGACATCTCATATGGTTAGATAATTTTATAGGAAAATAAAAAAATATATTTTATTGGTTATGTAGGGTCTATAAGGGATATAAATTCCAACATATACAAAGTTTCCTTGAAGATGAGAATGGTAAAAGAGGGCACGATGGATCTCAACCATGTGTCAAAATATATCTTACCATGGAGTGGCTAATTTTTTTAGAATCAACAATATTCAACGATGCACATGCAGTTATAGATTGGTGTACTAAAAATTACCTACATGATCTCTTATAGAAACTATTTTTTTAACAATTTTGATGGTTAGTTAAGAAGAAAAAATTATACCATGACATAATTGTGATACAATAAGTGGATCAAAATAATGACATCCATTTGAGAGTTCAAATGCAAGCACATGAACCATGTAGAGTGGGGAGCTTGCCTACTTTTGTTAGTGTTATATTAGAGGTGAGTGGGAAGCATGTAAAAATATAGAACAGGTTGAAGAATGGTAACATATACCCCTAAAATACATACAAAAACATCAACATGAGATATAGAGTTTGCAAATGATAATTATGTTTCATATTTGATACAAAAATATACATCACCAAGAGCTAGTTTCATTAAATGTTTAATGATCTATTTATACATTTTTATTTCTTTTATTTATACTAGTGCCAACATTTTCTTTTAATTAGTAACTTTTTTGTAAGACATGTGTATGATGTTAAACTTTAGGGTAATGCAGAGGAAATTTAGTATTAGTTGGTTCAATGTGTCGAGGCAATAAATAAATCATTATCTAGCCTAGAGTAGAGGCTGATAAATATGACTATCCACCAAGTTCTATGGTTATTTCTGACACTTGGATAAAGAAATATTTGAAAATGAAGAATGGTTTGCTTTCATTTAAAAATTATGAAACATATAAGATAATTATTCACTATTCACCTTTGATTGTAGCAAGGGAAATTTGTAACAAAAAATTTATAGATGCTTTCTATGGAAGAGCTTGAGGCAATTATATATATTTTTTACAAAAGAAAGAGGATGTGGATGGTAAAAAGTTGTAAGTTTAAATAGTTTGTAAGAATGTATAACAAAATTCTTATTAATCTTTATTTTTTTAATAATTTATCTGTAACTTTTCTTTTTTCTAAAATCTATTGCTACTAATGTATCTCAAGGCAAGTATACATTAGAGATATTTTGAAGAATAAATATATACTTGTCTATTTTACTTAAAAAGTCCTCTAATGCTGAGTCATATGATCTTTCAACTTCACATGGTTGGTCCTATTAGTAAATAATATATTTGATATCAAAGTGACAAGAAGGATATTCCCTTATTTAATTTATTTTGTATCGTCCGCTTAGAAGATTACTAACTAATTGTATGTCCCTTTAAACCATCCCATTAAGTTTCCTTAAGTCATCTCCTAACTATATTCCATAAATTAGGAAATTGATTTAAGTTTAGTAACTTTAAGGCTTAGTTTAGAATATTTCGGATTAATAAAATAGTTAATTGATTTAGTATTGCCCCTTAAAAAAATACTAATTAATTTCATGTCACCTTAATACATCCCTTAACTACCTTCCACAAGTTAGGTAATAAATTTAGTTTAATAACTTTTTGTAAGATCAGGATCAAGTAAATAGTTAATTTAGTATCACCCCTTACCTAATTAGTAACCAATTATATGTATTTTTAATCCATCTCCTTAAGTCTCCTTAAGCCACCCCTTTAAGTCTCCTTAATCCACCCCCTAAGTCTCCTTAAGCCACCCCTTTAAGTCTCCTTAATCCACCCCCTAAATGCATTCCATAATTTAGATAATCAATTTAGTTTAATAATTTTAGGATTTAGTTTTATAAGTTTAGGATTAAGTAAATAGTTAATTGATTTAGTGTAATCTCCTTACCAAGTTAGTAACTAATTGCATGTACTCTTAAGTCACAACCTAATTATGTTTGATAAATTAGATAATTGATTTAGATTAATTTATAGGTTAGAAAATACTAGGTTTCTTATAAATTGTACTTGTTAGTAAAGTTCACAGGTTAATATTTTGTAGGTTAGAGTACACTATAGCTTGGTAATTTGTAGGTTACTAAATACTAGGTTCACTTAGAGGTGGGTTGTCCTCACTCTTGTAAAAATCAATACTAATTTCTAATAAGAGAGTCAATCTTGTATTTGACTTGGATAGTTTAAGGCTACATTTTTTAATCCCTTGACTACTGAGGTAAAGTATATATTCAAATAAATGTTATGAGTTATATTTTAGTCAATATTATTTATTTCTTGTATTTTGTGTCATCACAATTAATTTGTAATTTTTTATGTATCTCAAATAATATTAGAAAAATAAAATATCTAGTTTAATTTAACAACTTCAAGTTCAAGAACTAAATACTATATTTTGACTACTTAGGAATTATGAGTGTAGTTTTAATTGTCTTACTTGGAATCTTATAATGATATTGTTGAATCTTTGAGGACGAGTGCAGTATTAATGGTGTAAGTACTCATTTATCTTTATACTAAAATAATATTAGAATAAAAAAATATCTAGTTTGATTTGACAACTTCAAGTTCAAGAAATGAATACTATATTTTGACTACTTAGGACTTATAAGTATGAAAAAATTCTTTTGACGAAGAGAAGAATGAGTTGTTTTCCATGGTCAATCTTCATTACAATAAAAAAATGAAGGTGGCAAACACCCTAAAGAATATGAAATAGGCCTTTTGGTTTTACATGTCTTGTGTTTGTGTTTGTTTTGTTGTTGCCTAGTTGCTGCTAGACGATGTTATCTTTAGTATCAACAGTGTTTTGTTGTAAAGGGTTTTGGGAACCTTCATAATTTGTATTTCCCCTTTAATCAAAACAAATTGAGTAGTTAAGTATATGTGTTGAATATTCTTACTAAGAAATCTAAAATTTTGATTACTCAAGAATTATTCCCTCCTATTTCTAAAATTAGGAAAATAGATAAATTGACTTGAGATAATAGATAGATAAATTGAGAATCAAGACTAGTCCCTAGGGATTTGTACAAATAAAATAAAATTAGGTTCAAGTTATCTGCCTAATTTTACATTACAACTCATCACTTATACGCTAATCATTACATTAAGCACCTCTTGATCAAAGTAAGTAAAAAAGAAAGGAAAACATGCATAGGGTATGCATTTTTTACAATTAAAATTATCCAATTCTATAAGAATGTGAATAATAATTCTATATTAACTTTATAATTAGTGTTAATTAAAATGTTGAAAATTGATTGTCTTAAAAATAGAAAAAATAAAAAAATAATTAATCTTTGAGTTGTGATATAAATCTAAAATAATTTTGTAAATATGATGAAGATGAAGGATATTAAATTGGATATTTTTCTTGGATAATAAATTATTTTTTGAAGGGGTGAAAATGAAAATTATCTTTGGTTTAGAAAAAAAGGGCATTTTAGCACTCAAATACATCTCAAAATGTGAAAAAGAAAACAAAGATCTATATCACTAAATACTCTAGTTTATTTATTTTGTTGTAATGTTGAAAATGAAAATAAAGTTTTAGTTTTGATTCATTTTGGGAAATTAGGAACCCACTCTGTAATGAAATCTCCAAGCTCTCCTTCCATGAAGATTTGTCCAGTTAGAAGCTGAGGAGGAGGAAGCAAGGCCACTCTCAAGATATTTGCAGCCCCCACTGTAGGAGATTCCCCCATTTCATTGTATATTAGATCTGTCTTAATGTACCCTGGATGCACACAGTTACCATATATAATCTTCTTCTCATCTATGGGTGCTAACTTCTGTGCCAAAAGCCTAGAATATGCATTCAATGCTATTTTGGAGACTCTGTAAGTTGCATGTTTCTCAGGCCATATACTATTAATCCCTGGATGACTTCCATTCTTTACATCTTCAAGAAATCTATGTACTAAATTGTCAATGAATTCTTCTGTTAAAGTTTCAATTCTAGAAAGTTTCTCCCTCAAAGCAGCATCCTTCAGTTTCTGTGTCATTAGCAGTAAGACAATGAAGTTATTCAAGAAGTATCCTTCATAGTTGTAGTTCAATCAGAAATATGAAGGCTTAAAATTACCTCAAGAGCACCATAGGTGGAGGAGACATTAACAATCCTAGACTGTGATGGAAGCAAAGGAAGCAAAGCCTGTATGACCCTTTTAACACCAAAGTAGTTTGTTTCAGTGCATTCCTTGGATATCTCATAGTCCACAATGAAAGGATCTGTTATAGAATCAGTGGTCTGATCAAGTGATGACAAAACCAAGGTATTAGATATTATAATGGAACTGAATTGCCAATAATGATCTTGACATTATTTTTCTACAACTGTTTTCTAATTTCTGTAAGAAGAAAAAGAAAATCAATTCATATATCAAGATGAAGACATGCATCCAAAATTCTAATTTTGATTTAACAAAAATAACATACAATTGCCTGTAGAAGAGACATCTGGTGAGCCTGCAGGTATTCCATATCAATCTTAGTCCCATTCAGAGCAGCATTGTTGATCTGTGATTTAAAACCATCAAAATGTTTAGTTTATAGCTGCTAACATCCTTAATAGGTAAGATCGAATCTAATATTTTTAGAAAATATTTCTCTTTCAATTGAGCAAACAATATGGCATTTAGAAGAATTGCTTCTAAATGGTCTAGATAAATATGTATCTATATAAATTTTATTTTAATTGTCTGATTTATAATTTTTTATTTTAAAAAATCAATTATTTTTTAGTTTTCAATAAAAAATTATTTTATTTTATAGTGAGTAATATTTTATGTAATCTATGATTTTATTAGAAATAAAATATTTTCAATCTTTTTAGATTAAATCATTAACTTTAATATTTGCATTATATTTTTTTTGGTAATTCTTATTAAATACTTTATTTCTTAGTAATTATTAATTGATACTAACAAAAATTTAGACTTACATTTTATTATAATTATTTATTTTATCTATTTGTCAAAATTGATTTCCATTCAAAAAATCATCATAGATGAAATGAAAATTTAATCTCTCCATGAAAAATGTCCTCCCCAAAGGTTATTGGGTCTCATACTTGACAAACTCTAACTCAAATATGATGAATCATGTGAGCATCAAGAGGAGAATACAAAAGATTAGGAGAAGGATATATTATCAAGTTAATATTTTTCCTAGTTTTGCCAC
>VDFB02330039.1:0-31416 GCA_007258455.2 Sequoia sempervirens | reverse complement strand
TTTTGTGGACAATATGATGTTGAATATGAAAGGTTTCCAAAAATTTCTTCACGTCATTGTTCTTAAATGGAGTTCCATTGTCTGAAACCAATGCGGAAGGAAGACCAAAGTGAGCAATAATGTGTTCCAATATGAAACAACATATTGCATAAGTGGTTGTGGAACGAAGAGGGATAACTTCTACCCATTTTGTGAAATAATCTATTGTGGTGATTATAAACGTATGTCCAACGAAAGAAGGTGGTGATATTTTTCCAATAAGATCCAAACCCCAAACCGAGAATGGCCAAATAGGAACTTGGGAACAAGGCTTGAAAGCAGGAGCATGAATCAAATTTTCGTGCTCTTGATATTTACATGACATTTCTTAACGTGGGAAAAACAATCTTGTTCCATGTATCACCAATAATATCTTATATAGATCAACTTTTGAACTAACAATATTCCTCCAAAATGTCCCCAACAAGCACCTGCATGATCTTCTTCAAGGGCTATAGGGATTTTTGATTATTTAAGGCATCTAAGTAAAAGACCGTCAAATGATTGTCCATATAACACATCCACAAGGATTATATATTTAGATGCGAGTTTTCAAAGATGAGCTCTAGTGTTTTTAGTTGTAGGCTCAAGAAAGGTACCTTCTTTTAAGTAGTTGAATAATGTTGTGTATCATTCACTAGGGTTTTCAATATCGGTTAATAATACTTCTTTGATTTTATTGTCTATTGATGGTTTGTGATTATATGAACTATAAATGTGAAATCGACAGAAGGATCTTCAGGAGATACAAGAAAAGCAGCGCTTGCCATTGCATCTACATGTCGATTAGCCTTTGTGGTATGTTGTCAATGGTATATGATTCAAAGTGTTCCAATAAAGTCATTGTAAGATCTGTATATTTAGATAACTTGTCATGTTTTGATTGATATGAACTACTTATTTTCTTAACAATTAATTGAGAATCACCAAATATCTTAATGTGTCGAACACCAAGAGCTAAAGTTGCACGTAATCCAAAAATTAAAGCTTCATACTCTGCTGTGTTATTTGTGCATAGGAAGTTCAATCAGTAGGATAAGAGAATAGGCTTTCCAAAGGGATAAATTATTCTAACCCTTGCTCCAGAGCAAGTTCTTCACTTAAATCCATCGAAGTACAATTCCCATGTTTCCTTTTCGATAGTCAACACATTTTCAACTAAGAATGAGTCCATATTAGGTAATGCTAATAGAGAAGGAGCATCAACTAGATGGTCAGTTAAGGCTTGTCCTTTGATTTCCTTTTGAGAGACAAATTTAAGATCAAACTTAGTTAACAACATAACCCATTTAGCTAAGCATCCTGATAAATTGGTTTTAGCAGAAAGGTGTTTTAAAGGATCAAACTTTCTCATCACTTGAATTTCCACATTTAATAAGTAATGTCTCAATTTACTAGTAGCAAATACAAGAGCCAAAGATTGTTTTTCTATTGTTGTATATTGAGTTTTACAGTCAATCAAAGTTCTGCTAATGTAATAAACATGATGTTCTTTACCGTTATCATCTTGTTGAGCCAAAAATGTTGCTAAAGCATGGATTGATGTTGTTGTATAAAGGATAAATGGTCTTTCTTGCATAACGCATTGTAAAATAGGAGTAGCAAGGCAATCTTTCAAACTTTCAAAGGTATGTTTACAATCCTCATTCTAGTTAAATTATGAATCCTTCTTAAGAATTTGTGTAAAGGGTAATGTTCGATCCTCCAAGGATGCCACAAAATGATGGATAGCTTGAATTCTTCCTTGTAAAGTATGCAACTGAGAAATATTTTTAGGAGGTGCATGTTAATGATATCATCAATTTTCTTTGTGTCCACCTTGATGCCTCTATGGGATACTATAAAACCTAAAAATTTTCCACTATCCACAACAAAGGAACATTTTTGGGATTCAGTCTCATGTTATACTTACACATTCTTTCAAATATTTTCCAAAGGATGTTAACATTGTCTTGACGGGTTAAAGATTTGGCTGGAATATCATCAACATAATCTTCCAAAGTCTTATGTATGTAATCATGAAATATCAATGTCATAGCTCTATGATATGTTGCACCTACGTTCTTTAATCCAAAAGGCATAACCACCCAACAAAATGTTCCCAAAGTTGTAGTAAATGTTGTCATATATTGATCTTGAGGGTTGATAAAGATTTGATTATATTCAGAAAAGCCATCCATGAATGACAACAAAGCATGGCCTATAGTCAAATTCACTATCATGTCAATATTAGGAAGGGGAAATGATCTTTTAAAGATGCTTTATTAAGATCACAAAAATCCATACACATCCTAATAAGATTAACGAGTTTTGCGACTGTGACAATGTTTGAGATCCATGGAGAATAGTCAATATGACAAATAAAGCTAGCTTCAAGGAGTTTTTCAAACTTAGCTTTAACCAATAAAACTATATTAGGATTCATCTTACATATGTCTTATTGGTTTGGAATCTTGTTCAAGGACTATGTTATGTGTCACTATCTTGGCATCAATACCCGACATGGACGAATAGGTCCAAGCAAAGAGTTCATTAAATTTGTGTAATAATGTTGCATGATCTTCTTGCTCATCCTCGTCAAGACACTTTCCTATTTGAATCACTCTTTCTTCATTAGATGTGTCCATCGGTATGTTGATTGTATCTCCCATAGGGAGTGCATTTTGTCTTGAAACTTCAGAGATATGTTCTTCCCCATCTTTGTCAACATTACTGCTTTCCTTTTCTTCATCCACTTGTTTAGTACTAACCATAACACAAGTGACTCCTTGTTTTTTAGGGGGAGTTGGTGACCTATCATAAAATCCTAACATTTCTTTCAAGGCTTCGTCATCTTCAAAATATTCCAATGATTCATCACATGTTGTATCTATCAATTTAGGATGCTTTAAAGTGAGTTATCTTAGAACTACACATGATGGTATTGATGTTGAGTGAAGGTCTTTTTTTTGCTTTTGTTATCTTAGAAGGACAAATCCAAGACCGGTCTTTGTTTCTTGTGTGTTAGGCTCTATAAGAACACAAATGCCTTGTTCTTTCACGCCGCATCCTTTTCCCCTATAACCAAGTTATTTCAAGAGCTCATAACCTCTTCCATAAAGCCTTTCCATTTCTTTCAAATTTAGTGGTTGCTCATAGTCAACTTCATCAAAGTTTGTTGTATAAGTTTTGTCTTCTTCTAATGTGGATTAAGTAGATGTTTGTGAGGGTTCTTCCAAGTTTTGTGTTGACATTACGATCGGTTCTTTTCCCTTTTCAGAATTTTTTGTTGTGATCTTATAATCTCCCATAAATGTAGGTGTAAAATCTAAATAACCCCAATCATCATCAAATAGACTTGTGATTTCTTCAAAATTCTTTTCTTTTTCTTCTTCTTGCACAATTTCCACTTTTGAAGTTGGTATCAATAGTTTCAAAGGACTTCCTTTATCTCTCTCAGTGTGTAAACAACTTTATGGTTTAGGATCGACTTTGATTGTGTACACTTGGTTGTTATAGACATACTTCATTATATTATGAAGGGTCAAAGGAACTGCATGCATCTCATGAATCCATGGTCTTCCCAAAAGAAGATTATATGAAATATATTGAGGCATAACATGGACAGGAGTTTGCAATGTGGCCTTTCCAACTATAATAGGTAACGTGATCACACCAAGTGGTTGTTTTCCTATGTTATCGAACCTATGAATGGACAAAGAATCAAGTTCAATCTTGCTCTTATCCATTCCAAGCTTATCCAAGAGGTTTATGCTACACACGTTAAGGGTTGAGCCATTGTCAACAAGGGCTCTCTTTATCCTAGTCCTATTAATGAGAGCTACTATCATGAAAGCTTCATTTTGTTTTTGCACTTCCAAGGAAGGTAACTCACTTTGGTGAAAAACAATGTCTATATTAACTGAATTCATTCCTTGAATAAGGGAAACTACATCATTTACATTTGTACTAGGAGGAACCACAACTTGTTGCAAAGATGTTTGAAGAATACTATGGTAATTAGGCGAGGCTTGAATAAGATCCCATAAGGATATCTTAGTAGGAGTATTTTTAAGTTTTTCAACAAGATCATACTCCTTTCCACTATGCAGAGAAAAATGAGGAGCACTAGGCAATATAGGTTGAGGTAATGGTAATGAAACAAGAGTAGTTTGTTGTTGCTTATTGTTCCTTGTATTATATGTGTGAGCAATTGTATTGTAACTTGGTTGCTATGAGACATTGTTACTATCAAGTTGCCTTGTAAAGTTCAATATATCTTATGGACTTAATGGTTTCTTTTTAAGTGGTTCTAAGATAAGCACAGGCTTATTTGGAACTTGAGGTTGATGTGAGGGTGGGTAAAGGATAAGTTGGGGTGTGATTACATTAACGTCTCTCTGTTTTGGTTTATTATGACAAGCCTTAGTGGATGAATCTTGTGAGATGAAATCCTCAAGGGCTTCATCTAACATGTCAAAGTAATCACTAATAAAGGGCTTGAGGGATATGTTAACTCAGAAAAAGAGATTTGACATGATCAAATGACTATGCTTTCTCCAAGGGTTTCATCAAATTGTTCTTGTTTTATTTGTTTTGTTTGATGTTTTTGGTTTTTATTTTGTTTTTTAATGATTGTAAATGTAAAATAATCTATCTAAGCTATGAAATGATTCTACAATAAAGGAAAAGTACAAAAAATTAACGCTATCCTCAAATGATATATGCAATAAATGTTTTCCACAATGCTACAAGACCTAACTAAAAAAGCAATAACGTGAATTCAAAAATAGACTGTTTCTGGCAACCAATTCTCAGATATGAAAATAGCAATAGAAATGCAAAACAAAGGCTAAAAATCACCCAAAAATTTGTCTAAAAGATCTGTACAGGGACTCATTCGTCCATGGGAAAATGGGTCCTTGCTGAGGGTTTTTTAAAATTGAATTTTCAAGATTTGAGTTTATCTTATGTGATTTCTATTTTTGATTACAAATAGGGGTTTCTGTAACAAGTTTTTCCAGATTAGGGTGTCTAAATGCAAGTGTAAACAAGGTCAAATGATGAATTAAATGACTATTTTTAGAATACAATTTGAATCTAAATATGAACTTAGATGATTGAATGATGATTTTGATGCAAGTACAATGCAAAAAGAATGCAAATCTAATACAATTTTTTTTATTTTCTATGAATTTAAAGGATGCGAGCACACAAAATTAAGCCTAAATGCAATGTTCATTAATGCAAGTTTAAAGAACCCTAAATGTAATTCAACTAATGTAAACCTAACACAAACTAGTGAAAAATTTAGATCTACGATTGAAATGGACTCCAATTTTTAAAATTTTGTTGTACAAGGTCGGGTTCACCAAAATAAAATGAAGAGAAATATGGTTTCCAAAAATGGAAAGGTAAATGTAAAGGGTGAAAATAGACTATCTTCCTACTTTCATTAGGAAATGAGATCCCCACAAAGAATTGACTAACAACCCTTAGGTGAATCAAGTCAATGCGAGAATCTTCAGATTTCCTTATGTTTAAAGGATAGGGGTCAAGGTCAAACAACACTTTTGAGAGAAAAAATAAAAATAGTAAATCAAATCCAAAATACAATCTACCACCTGGATCTTGAAGATTAAGCATAAAACTAAGAGAAACAATGTAAATCTTCTGGAAAATCTAGGAAAGGGGAACACTATGTACCTGTCATGAAATGTTATTTTTGCAAGCTTGTCAGGGAATCATTTTCCCATGAGTGAATGGGTCCTGGTCTCCTATTCTAGAAAAAAATGAATATGAATTTTAAGCCCTGAATCTGCACTTCTTTCCTGTACCTTTGAACCTTTACTCCTGGATCTAAATCTGTGCCAAATCTGCAAAATAAAAATTGTTGTCTGGTGGTAGATGGGATAGGGGTCAAGGTCAAACAACACTTTTGAGAGAAGAAATAAAAATAGCAAATCAACTCCAAAATACAATCTACCACTTAGATCTTGAAGATTAAGCATAAAATTGAGAGAAACAACAAAGCTTCTGGAAAATTTGGGAAAGGGGAACACTATGTACCTGTCATAAAATGTTGTTTCTGCAAGCTTGTTAGGGACTCATTTGTCCATGGGTGAATGGGTCCTAGTCTCCTATTTTAGAAAAATACGAATATGAATTTTAAGCCCTGGATTTGCACTTCTTTCTTGTACCTCTAAACCTTCACTCCTGGATTTGAATCTATGCCAAATCTGCAAAATAAAAATTGTTGTTTGGTGGTGGATTGGGGTTTGCCTCAGTCAAACCCCTAGTTTGGTAATTAAACCTTGATGAAAAGAACACATCTGAAATATGAAAGTGTGTGCAAGCCCTAATCTTAAGTATGTCTAAGATTACAAGAGCTTAAATGCAAAGAAACCATATTCAAATGTGTTAGAATAGGATCCCTATATGAAACAATGAATAGTGACAAAAACCTACTTTGGGAGATATCAAATCACTCTAATAGATCACAAATTTGAATATACCTTCCTTTAGGTAGAAAGTAGAATGATAATAGAAGATGTAACCACTTAGGAAACAAGTCATTAGGCTTCATTGAATGGCTTGGTGCATCTCCCAAAACCTAGAATCTATCATGATCCTCCATAGGCATCTATCATCAATCTTTGGCAATGCTTGATCTTGTTGGAAAAAATGAGCTTGAAGACCTGCAAAAAAAAAAAAAATGTTACTCCAAGACTTCAAATTTTAATTTTTTATTGACTTCTCCTTGCTCTTGAATGTAAATCCTTGTGATCTCATGTGAATCTCTTGCTTGTCTAGTGAAAAATGATTGAAATATTTAGCTTTATAGGCTTCCTTTCTAGTTTCATGTTTATTAGATCTCAAAATCTGACACTTAGAATTTGAATTTAGGACCTTAAAAGGTCGCCAAAAAAATGTTTAAATTTGAGTTTGTGAACTTAAAGGGGACCCATTCGCCCATGGGAAAATGGGTATTGACCTAAAATCTCAGGATCTAATTTATCTTGGGGCATTAAGTTGATTGATAGAATTTATTCAATGTGGGTTATAGTGTCAGGAAATAAATAAAATAGTCTTTGAGATGCATAATAAAGGGTATTAGGGGCTCGTTAATGAGGTTTAAAAATGCATAAATGAAAGGTCACTAAAATAGGTCTAAATTAAGTGTGAAATTGTACTTTCACTTAGTAAGGAGTACAATTTTCTACACTACACCTCTATCTTTAACTTCTACATCTTGTAACTAGTGCCATTGAATTTCTCAATATATAGACAAGAGGTAGAAGCCATGGTTTTCAATCTTTTTCACAAATTTGCAAAACCCACAATGCACAAGCTCCCACTGCAACCAAAAAAACCTTCAACACTTAAGAGAAAGGCATCCCTCTCTCAACATAATTGTTAGCTCTGATACCAAATGTTGAAAAATCAAGGTGAAAACTTGCAACAATAGAACTTAATAAAGTGGTTTGCAAATCTGAAATTATATTTACAATATTACCATAAAGTGATTACCTGATTGATAATTGCAAACATGAAAGAAAAATCAGCAATACCACAAGTTGCCAAACACAAGTGACACAAGATATACGTGGAGAAACCCTTGAGGGAAAAAAATCCACACCCAAAGAGATACACTTTTTGTATTAATCCTCAAAGAAGTACATCAATACAACAATCCTCTCTGAAAATCGAGAGTGCTTCGTCACTCTGACAACCTACAAACAAACTTTGCAAACCACCATCTCAAGGCTACACTATATAGACATTTGTGGGAGGGAAAACCACAAATGTTATTCAAAAACAACAAGAAAAACCACTTGGAAAAGCCACACACCCCTTAGTGGACAGTCCATAAATATGGCATAAAATATTGAATAATCACATGGCCTTCACATGGGTGCCTAACCTACAACTAATCAAAATTGGTCAATATTGCGTGCTCCATAACTCTTCGACGGCTTTGACGGCTTCATGCAAGAGCATGGACCAACATGCAAACTTGGGTGCCCAACCATGCAAGAACATGTAAAACATGCAAGTAACATGCAAGGAAATGCACACGAAAGTGGTCCCCACTCACAAAGTTGGACGCTCAAGAAGAATATTCTTCAGGGATGCCCTATAATCGTCACCGTAGAGGGTCCACCTCTTTGAATGCAATTACAATTTGTCATAAGAAAATAAATAATAAATATTTTGTCTCTCATGTCCCCTAGAACACTTTCCAAAGAACTTGGAGACACATAAACCAACTTAGAATAGTAATTATAATGTTACCTATCCTAACACTACCAAAGGGGAGTAGATTTTCTTTTCTAGATCTACCTATTATTTACGGTTTAATTGCTTTGGCCAAAGCTATGTGTACCATTGAAATAGATAGATGCTATTTTATTCTCTTTGCCATATCCTGATAACAAGGCATATCATGTTCATATGTGAAATGCATGTAGATATATCAGGTTGCACCAGATTCCATCTCGCCAGTCATTTTTAGGTTTCTAGGCTTCTCATGCAGTGTCGGGTATTCTTCATGTTAGGAAGAATTTCGGGGAAGCATAAGCTTTGTGGTTGGGAAAAAAGTGCTTGAGACATGTTCTCATCTCTTGGTTTGTGGATGACTATTATGGCTAGTGATGACCAAAGACTCCAGTGGTTATGTTTCTTTTATATCTTTACTTGTATTGTTATGACCACATGGGCATGAGAGCCTAAGTCATATTCTTGCATAAATTATATCTTGTACTCTATAATACTTGACTAGATAGTACTTCATGTGATGATGTACCTTATTCTTGTACTTAATATTCTAGATTAGACATTTTTACATGTGGGATGTAACATGTCATTTGTATATATTGAAGATGTTTCATTTCATTTTCATATTTTTGTGAAAATGAGTTACTATTTATTTTTGTGAGATTATTTAGGGTTTTAAACCTTACACTTTCATAATTATCAAAAAGTTGTGCTTTTTGAATGTAAACATGATTTTTAAATAATATCGATGAACACGACTATGTCAATCTTCTCTTGAATTGAAATTCCAAATGGCGTTTACCAACATACTTCAAAACCCCACTGGATATAAATAAAGACCCCTTTTCGCAAACCAACCTACATTCACTTCTTCATAGTTTGTATGTAGAATGACAAAATGACAAACATTTGTGGTAGATATACATACCTTCTAACTATTTGCTATCGCTCCCCATTTCAAGCGTTTGCAACCCATAAATCGTCTTTGCTTCATCCTCCAAACGGCTACAAGTCCCTTGTGAGCTTCCCTAGTTTCAACGAAGCTTTCATAATGACCAAAATGGTGTGTTTTTTGGCTTTTCAAAACATGCCGCCATACGTTGCCACACCAATCTTCTCTTGAATTGAAATTCTTGGCGTATAGGGCTAGGTGACAATAGTCGATAACGAGATTGGGCTAAACGTCCGTCCATTAGTCTTATCTCGTCATCATGCCATTGTATGATGGATGGAGCATAATGTTATCATGTTTAAGCCATGAACAAATACTGCCCTATTTAATAACACTATTTATACCAATACAGTATTTTTTCAAACCCACCCTAAAACAAGTACCTATAAGAGTAAGGTCTCATGGGGCGATCTTTAGGGTCTATTTTGAGAGAGTAGGGAGTCCTATGAAGCAAAAAAAAAGCTACATGATTAAATAAAATATTTTCCTCAACAATAACAATCTCTATTTTTTAGTTCAAAAATTTAAGTGGGTACAATTGAGGTGGGGCTAGAAATTGCCCCACCACCTTAAATTTTTTTATTATTATTTATCAATCATATAAATTTTTTATATTCCTATCAATTATTATTTTTAATTATTTTATATTTATTTACTTTGCTGAATTGAATATGCAAAATAAAAAAATTAATGAGATCACCAACTTCCATAAATTTAAAAACTTAAACTACACTACAAAATTCATAAAAATACGCACTTTAATATAATTAAAAAAGAATTCAGCAATAATTGAGGAAACCCCCTCCATGGACCGCAGCCTAACACTTTTCCCCACATTTTATAGGACCTACACTCCACAAACATAGATCATAAAGCCATTCCAAACCAGCTCATTTTGCAGTTTTCGTCTGTTGGGAGATCTGCGAATTGAGGTTGTACTCACACAAAATATCATTGGTATTCTCGGGTTACCTACGCCGACAGGCAAGCGACGCGATTAGGTTATTGTTTACATAAAGTCGAACGCTCCTCTCAATAATCTGGAATACAATTTCACGAATTTCAGTTGTACGGTTCTTCCTTTTTTCTTTCCGAGGTAAAGTCTAGGTAAACATGCCAGTGCAATTCTTCTATTTTTATTGTTTTTAGTGGGAAATGGAATTTCTTGTCTTATTTCCGATACGGTGGTGGGTTCAATTCTCGGTGCTGCCATTACTTGCGCATTACATCCGGCCCTTGAATCCCGTGATCTATAGCTTGGGTTCAGTTCCCCTTGCTGAATTCGAGGGCTGACCTTTCACTTCCGCTCTCGCCCTGTGAATCTCGGATCTCATGAAATTCAAGCGATATATGTTTTATGCTCCGGCTGCAAACATCTAGTTCTGCGTTTTCCTCCTCTTTTTGGGGTTAAAATCTGGGTTCAACTGCGTGCGTTATATATTTTTGAATTTGGTTCTAGGAGTTAGGTTATTTTTAAAGGATCTTATTGGGTCTTCTTCAGTGTCAGAAGCCTTTAAGTTCGGTTAGATTTGTTTTGTATAATAAACTTTTGATATCCGCAGGAAGCGAGTAATTTAGGGTATTTTTCTTACTTTATTACGATGCTTCAATTTGCAGGCATAGTAAATTGATTGAAACGCGGGGCGAAGGAAATCTGTGAATATGGATAACGGGTGGGCTAGCAGTAAAAATGGCTTGAGCGCTCAGGAGAAACGTAAACGAGAGCGTGAAGAGGTAGACACTTAATCTACATCATTCTGCTTGATTGATATAAGTCTTTTCAATTCTACTGGATTGAAGTATGTCGCTACAATTTAATTATCACGTATTATAGATTTTGGGGTTCACGGGAATCGATTCGTCCTTGCGCGTGAAGCATTTAGAGCGACTTGGAACGATTAATGCTTACAATGATGTCTTTATTTTTAATGTCACAGCATGTCTTTATTGTGTTAATAAGTACGAATACAGTTTTGTAGAAAACACACTTGTTGGTGTTCGACAGAAGTGTGCAAACGGAAGCTCAAATAATCATCGATTATCCACTTTTAGAAATCTTAGAATGATTACCTTAATAGGCATGATTGATTATATCTCACTCTGCAAAAGAGTGCTTTGTGTGGCTAATCTATGTTTTAACCGATACAGAATCATAATATCAGACTTTGAATGTTAATCTATCTTTGCTCCTGTGGTGGTACTCACACATTTTTACCTGTCTGTTTTATGTTCAATGGGGATTATGATTCACAGTTTTGGCGAGTCTCTGAACTTTTTCACATTTATTATTATTTTCATTGTTTAATAACTGCTTGTGGAATATGCGGTCCAAAGAAGACTGTGGATGGGATTGATAAGAAAATGGAACAGAAAGGGTGATATTGAGAAGGAAAATAATCAAAGAGAGAGTAAAACAACCAGGCCAGGATGGAAAGATACACGAAGGAATAAGGATGATCAGGAGAAGAAAAATCCTTTAGCAGAGAATGGGGCTGAGAAAAAGGAAAGTTAATGCAACATAATTAAACATTAAGTGGAAATGAACAGAAGAGGCACAGAGGGAAGGAAAAAATTGATATAGGAGCCAGAGAGATATGAAGGAGAGAAATATAGATTAGAATGAGGAGGAGAAAGTGACATGTTCCAACGTTACATAAGTTATTGGTATGGGGAGAAAAGAACAATTTGGGGGGTTGAAAATAGGGAAAGGTGCAGGCAGCCAGTTCATGAAAACATGATGGCCAGTTCACAAAAACATGATAAATCTTAAAAAGATTACATTTTCATCATACAGTGACAATTTTGGTTCTTGATAGCTGTCTATTATTGTACTCTATTTATCTGATACTCTGAGCTGTACATTCAGTTGGACCTTCGTTATATCATTCTCTTGTTGAGTTTTTTCTCAGATCGTCCTCTCTATATTTTATGTTCAGACTGAAGGATTTCAGTGGGAGAAATTAAGGATACGGAGCAATTAAAGCTGTTTTTGTTGACGGTTATAATTTTATATTTCATATATATGCTTAAGAAACACTAAAATGTGACTTATCCCACAACTATCTAGAACTCTATTTCTTGATTAAATATGTTTCTGTATTGTTTCCTATTTTGGTTTTCCATTTTATATCTACAACATAGGTCTGAGATTTGACTCGTGTCATCTTGATGATTGATAATATGTTTCATGTAATGATTTAGGGCAATGGTTTCATGTGGTATGGCTCATTTAGAATAAGCCTGATGATTTCACTCATGATTATGAGTGTTGAGTAGATAATCTACAGTTTTGGACGAGCAAGTACAATTTCAAGGTTGGGAATGGTTGGTCTTTTTGATAAAATATTCGATGTTGTATTAAACAGAGGAACGAAAGTTCCTTATATAGATTTACAAGAGACGATGTTTCTAAAAGAAACGATCGTAGACTAAAGACAAATTTAGAAACTATCTAAACTAACTAAAGACGACTAAGATGACCATTAATATTACATTATTTAATATATTTAATACCCTCCCTTAATGGTCATCGTTATAACTACCCACAGAAACAAAGAACGTTCTGCCACAAAAGACAAGAGCCTGCCACTGACTCTGCCACTTAAGATGAGTCTGCCACCAACTCTCTCAGAAACTGCAGAACTTCTGAAAACAACTAGAACTGATCACAAAACATCCAACCTGATGTTGGGTAACAAAGTTGTCCCTCCTTGTAGCCAGAGACTCCAAAAAAACAACTACCACGACTCTCCCAATACTCCTGACACAGGCGTGATTCCTCCAGCAATAGAAACGCCCCGAGTAACAAATTTGATGAGCCTAGGATAAATGCGAATAACCTCCAAGGTGTTTGGCAATGCTTCCAAAGCGAATCAATTCTATGATGTCGATCCAGCAGCTCCTATCGTCGGTTCCTTTTTTTTTTAAATTTGTTTTATGCAAATTGTCACCAGAGAGGGTGACACTCTTCAATTGCTTTGAAAAAAACACATTACATTTTGCAGGACCTTACCCAATCCGACTACAGACATTAGCACATATCAAGACACTTGAGAGTCACTTTGAATCAGTTCTGGAAGCGTAGGCCATATGCACGCCGATACCGAGATCCGCCTTTCCTCAACCTGCTCAACTCCTGCCTTCGAGAGGGTGTCAGCCACCCTGTTCGCTTCCCTGAAAACATGTGAGAGCCTAAAATTTTGCACATTCCTAAGAATTGAGTTTATTTCAACTGCCCATTTATCCAATTTCCAACTAGGCGCTTGGCCTGATCCGACCATCCCTACTACAATCAATGAATCCCCTTCTATGTCAACATTATGCCAGTTTTTGAGGATGCAATACTTCACACCTTCGTAAAGAGCAGCACATTCTGCTTCATTATTCGTGCCATCCCGGAGTTTGAGAGAAGCTGCAACCAGAAGCTCTCCATTTTCATCCCTAACAGCAAAGCCAGCACCTGAGGGCCCCGGGTTTCCCTTCGAGGCCCCATCGAAGTTCAGTTTTAATCTTCCTTTCGGGGGTAGGGTCCATTTTGCCTGAGATCTGTTCTCTTTCCTTTTGAGAAGCTTTCCAGGCGGAGCCTGAATCATCGGCCAATTTCTAACTATCGTCGGTTCCTTATTCCACAATGTTCTTTGTCATTTTTCGATGATGACAATATCATTTCCTTCAGATATAATATCGCTCCAGAAAATTATTAACTCCCCTTCTTAGCTTGGCGGTAGACTTAATATATTGATTCCCTTGTATATCAACGGCAGTTCAATAATTTGATGACTGTCTTATTCGCCAGAATACTCCACCCGTAACAATCTCTATTTGAATATTGCTCCCAGCACAGGTCGAATTGTCTTTATTTTAACATTTGACTTATAAAGACTCGAATGGTAAATACCTGGCGGCTTGGACTTACTCCCTCCAAAATATTTTCTTGCCATGTCCTCTCCAAGATTCGTCTTTTCTGTATGTTGTCTTATTCTGACTTTGCAATTTGACTTGTCTTCACTTCATCGGATTTTTCCAAATACTAAAATGATTTTTAAGGCTTCCAATAATAAAATCAAATGAAGATGCAACGCCGTTAATTTATTCGAACTGAGTTTAGCTCAAGAATGATGCACCTGGCTTACTGAATAAAACCTCCAAAATCCTGAATTTATTTTTCCTTCCAAGTTTGAATTTCTCATACAGCAGAAACCACAGAATTGAATTCCTTAATACCTCCTTACCAAAGTCGATTTCAACAATAAATTGGACCTGTAGAATAAACTGAAAATGATATTAGAGATCCTAATGCGATCGAACTTGAGGATGACTGAATATGGATCCACTAAAATTGATTTGCTCTTATGCTCCCAAATTTGGTCCGACCATTAAATTTGGTTGAAATGTTCCAGCAGAAATATCTTCCACAAATGCAACAATACATCAGCTGTTGCTCTTCGACGAAATTCTGATTGCAACAATAAACCAGCTGCTGCAATGGTGATGATGTGATAATAAACCAGCTATCACATCAATTCAGCTAGGGCAATAATACATTAGCTATTGCACCTGTCAAAATCTTCAATAAAGCACCTATAGAAACCCTGGATGGATTCCTCAACAATGAGATATGAGATTCAAGTCAAGCCTGCCCAATGCTAAGCCCACAGCTGCTTAAATATATTTCTCAATGACTTTTCAAGAAGCTTCTAGAAATAATATTATTTTATTTAGTCACTTTAATAAATCAATTAAATATAAAGTCATTCTTTTGATATTAATTTATTGGAATAACTTTATAAATAATTAATTTAATATTTAATTAAAATAATCAATTAAGCTATCTTTTTGAAATATCATTAATTTGGACAACTTAATCAATTAAATTAATTAAATCACTTCACCTCCAATTCAGGGACATGACAAGTTCGTATTAAATGTGTGGATTTATCTCACGTGGATTGCACCTAATAGGTTGTTTTTTATGCTTATATACTAGGGTTGCAATGAAGAGAGGATCATCTTGAATCATATTTTGTTGCCCCCTTGCCCCGCCACCCCCGCCCCCCTACCCCCAAGAGGGGCTTGTGATACATTGTATTTGATTTGTGAATTTAAGAATATTTGCAGCAATTCTTTGAGTTGATTTGAGCATCTTGTTGTTTTTTGTTTTGATCATCTTTTGTAGGTAAGATCATACCATGTAGTATTAAAACTCTTTATAGGGCTGTGTTTTGCAACAACATTTTAGTGGCTGACTACAACTACTCATCATATGTTCTCACTTCGCCCTTATGGGATCTTGGTGATTAGAAACTGGTGAAAGTAGTGGGTACTAAGAGTTTTTTTGCTGCATTTTTTAGTTTTACTTATAGTAGTGGTGTAGGTTAGAAGCTTTGTGATGGGGGTTTTAAAATATTCCAAAGAGCTGTTGTTATTGGCTAACCATGTTTCAGTGTGAAGTGAGATGGGAGTCGACTCACCAAACAATGTCTATAGATGGACTCAAGCTTCCATGTATCTTTGGGTAATATCGGAAAGACATTTAGGATTGAGAAAAACTTAGGCATGGGACATTATTGATTTGTTTGAATCTATGGTGCATTCGTAATCGATTATTCGTAGGAAGTTACTCTCTTCGTACCTGAGAGATGGGATAGTGTGACGAAGGGTGTAATGGAACCCTTGTAGTTAGAGCTCTAAGATATATGTCCAGTTCACTATTTACAATCATGGGGTAAAACTCTCATTTCTATATTGCTGTATGATTAAATGCCTTTAAATTTAAGAAACAGCAGGTTTTTCTCTTTTTTTTTGCATTAGTTGAAAATCCAAAATTTCCCAAATTAAATCCCAATATTTTGATATTCTTTTTAATCTTTTGTTTTGCTGATTTATTCCTGAAATGATTTTTGCTTCTATGATCTGTACTAGTTCTCTTTTCAGCTGGGGGAGTTGGTCTCTACCTAGTGGATGGGCTTTATTAATCAGATGTATGCTAATTCAACTATACATGTGGGTGTATCAAGTGGATTAAATATAAACCTGATGCTTCTTCTTGTTTTTTGCTATAAAGTTGATATATAATCTTATGAATATTTATATAACACAAATAGTAATAATATAGTTGATTACTGAATTTTAATTGCATGTAAATATAGATATATAATCTGAACTGGATAAGTCATATACAGTTCATCTGAGTTTGATTCAGTTGTGGAGATACCATGTTTTGTATAACCAATGATACACTCAACAACTTATACAGAGTCACACTCAACATGATAAAGACAAGTAAAACATAATCAACAGAATGGTGCATGGACGTGATTAAGATAAGGAAGGCTTGAGGATTGCCAATTACCCTAGGGAATTGGTCGAGTTCTGGAAACAGATTTACCATGCACATCTGAAGGCTGTTGAGTCTGCCCGATGCTAGCAACAAAGCTTGTGCCTGTCACCACATCTTCTCCTGCTTGTGTAGGTCAATTCATGTTCTGTTCAGCTAGGTAACCGAAATGCACTCATAACTTGAATGCCGATTTATTTTTGTGTTGATTGGCACTGACCAAATATGCATATGCCAGTCAACATAATCTACCCAAATGCAAGCAGCCTGAAGCTGGAAAATCTGACAGGCAATGAATTTGTCTTGCAATTTCCTTGCAAATCTTCCAGAAAAGACATGAAGAACTAAATTGTCTGAATGGGAATCACTGTGTGCCTTCAGTCTTCTGTATTATTTGGGACATCTTGCAGAACCATTGATATTCCCAATGGGCTCTTGTATGACAATGAGAGTTGTAGAAAGCTTGTACATATGAATATAGGAGAGCAGCAAGTTGTTGCAAGTTTCAGAGGAAAGCATCTTGTGAGAGCATTGTAGAAGTGATTTATCAATTACAGTGTTCTTGGAAGCACCATGGGAGCAATTGTTTTGTAAATTATGCTGTTCTCACTTGGAACAAAGAGTTACAGCTTCAATTTGCTGGATCTTTCTCCTGTAATGCGTTCTCACTGTAAATTGGTATCATTTCCATTGTGTGCTACCTTCTGATTGTTGAGGTGAAGAGGGGCCTTCAGTCTTCTGTATTATTTGGGACATCTTGCAGAAGCATCGATATTCACAATGGGCTCTTGTATGACAATGAGAGTTGTAGAATGCTTGTACATATGAATATAGGAGAGCAGCAAGTTGTCGCAAGTTTCAGAGGAAGGCATCTTGTGAGAGCATTGTAGAAGTGATGTATCAATTACAGTGTTCTTGGAGGCTCCATGGGAGTAATCGGTTTGTAAATTATGCTGTTTTCATTTGGAACAACGAGTTACAGCTTCAATTTGCTGGATCTTTCGCTTGTAATGCATTCTCACTGTAAATTGGTATCATTTCCTTTGTAAGCATGATTCCTGTCATTTACTTGCTCAATTTCATGTTTATGTAAACTGCTGTTATGAATTTCAGCATTTACATACCTTCAAATTCTATGTTCAAGGAAAGCACCAATGGAATAGCAATGCAAATCATGATTATCAGTCATTAGCATGTTAAAGTTTGTTATTGATGAAATAAGGATGGAGCATCTGTCCAATTACAGAACAAAATGGGTATTTGACAATTCATAGCATAGTTTTTCTTGTCTATATTTGAGAGGTAATATGTCAGGCTTTGTTTTGTTTATGTTACTAGTTATGCTTAAACTAAGAGCAGGTCTTTATTGTTGAATATATGTCATATCATTGCATCAGTTCTCTCTCTTAAAAGTTTATGTCCTATTAAATGGAAATCAATGTTAATCTCCTTCAATAAGTCCTATCTTTGTAAGAGCTTATTATGCATCTTTTTCAAATCTGTCCTTATTTGCGAGGGGTGCTTAATGTGTGTGGAGGGTTCCTAATTCTCTATTCATTGGATCCCAGCTTAATTAAATTATTGTTGTTACTAGAAATGATGGTATGAATCCAAGATTAGTTCTTTCCAAAACAATAAATTTTACTATGTTCAAATATTTGTCTTCTTATTTAAACCTTAAACTAATCCAGAGGTGACTACTTTTTCTGTTGGGATTTTTTTTTTCTATGTATTTATGTAGTACTGATTAATGCAACTGGTGCATGTTGCATAGGCATATGAAGATTCTCTTTTTGAAGACCTTGGAGAAGATTTCCGCTTGCCCATCAATCATAGACCTACTGAAAATCTAGATACTGATAATTTAGAACAGGCATCTGTGGACACACAGTTAACATCATCAAATATTGGGTTCAAGCTTTTGCAAAAAATGGGATGGAAGGGGAAGGGTCTTGGCAAAGAGGAGCAAGGTGCATCACTTTAATTTTTTGTTGATTTCACCTTCTGTATCTAAATAAGATTAATACCATTTTGCAGTATTTAAGAGAGTAGGTTTAAGGCTTCTTTTCTTCCAATGTCACGTTATAATATGGCTGGATTACTGGGTTGTTGAATCTTTTTGTTGATAGGATTTTGAATACTGGCAGTGTTGGGGATTATGGAATTCTTTACCATATGCTGTATGTTTTAATGATCACAGGAATTATTGAGCCCATAAAAGCAGGGGTTCGAGATCCAAAGCTGGGAGTTGGGAAGCAAGAACAGGATGATTACTTCACTTCTGAAGAAAATATTCAGAGAAAGAAGTTAGATGTTGAATTGGAGGAGACTGTGGAGCTGGCAAAGAAGCGCGAGGTATGTTTGTGCTAATAGCATCCTTTATCCATCTTATGTTGTGCTCCCATGAGTTGTTGCTAGGTATTGATGTTTGTAGTGGAAGCACCCCCTAGCTGCCTTAAATTGTGGCCACCTTGTAGATGTTCCTAGCTTCGCCTAATGGCCAACAAATGTTTTATTTTGGTACTATATCTAAAAGCAGCAGGCAGCTATAGACCATATGTCAGAATATCTTTTCAAGGGAACATCCACTTTGGAGGGTCTCTTGCCAATTTGTTGCGGTTTTTATTACCCTGGTGGCTTCTCCTGCCTGCTTCGTGCACATTATGCAAATCCAGGTTGTAGCGGAGCGTGAGCTGAAGATCCAGTCCGAGGTGAAGGAAATACGAAAGACATTCTTTTGCAAGCTTTGCAACAAACAGTACAAGCTGGCAGTGGAATTCGAGGCACACCTGAGCTCGTATGATCATAATCACAAGAAGGTGCTTGCTAATACTTCAATTTCTTTGTGCCTAGTCTTTCTGGATTAATCTGTTATGTGTTTTTAACTCTCAAGAACTTTCACTTGGTGTGTCGAATTAAGGGATCAGTTTTGTGCTGGATACAAGTACTGGCAGCAGTATTATTGGCAAGAGACATCATGTGAGCTCAACATTGGTTTCTATTGAAACTGATCGTTGTAACTTGATGGCTGATGCCTAACAAACTGTGAATCAATTTAAATTTGTTTCTATGTCACAGTTCAGAATTTTGTGTAATACTTAGGTCTTATAAGACAGCTTGAATGGTTTTCAAAACGCATTTGAATGCCTATTTCAATCAAATGTATACACCATCAGAAGGGCATCAACATATATAATGCCTTTTCAATGCTTAGGCAATCATTGGAAATAACTGTTTCATTTCCTTCTTGTTATATTCTGAAGGTTAATTTAATAAGTATGGAACATGATACTTATTCTTTTGGATATCCTGATAGAGGATAGGAAGCAGATTTTTGTTGGTAAATATTTAGTTTTGGATGCGTACATGAATTTTTTATGAGTTTTAAACCTCTAATTGGCACAAGGCTATAATTACTTGTATATTTTTGAAACTTTTGCATGCAGCGCTTTAAGGAAATGAAAGAGATGCATTCTGGTGTTACTCGTGATGATAGGCAAAAGCGTGAGCAGCTGCGACAGGAAAAGGAAATGGCCAGATTTGTTCAAATGTATCCTCCTCTACTATTTTTTTTTATTGCTAGATTAGTTTTATATGCAAGTACTTTTTCTTCCAGCAGAACCTTTTTCCTGTTAAACATTATGAAACACTTTATAATGAAATTTTCATTCTGTTCATAATATGTAACATCTAAAGATCATGTTATAGCTGCTCATGTGAATTGCCTCCCCATCCTTGCAATTCTAGGATGCTATCCTCCAAGAAGATGATGCCCAAACCCATGAATAAGTAATGTTACTGGAAATTGTCTTCTACAACAGAAATAATATATGAATATCTAGAGATGTTGGATAAGATTTCTACTTTCTAAAAATTTGAAGCCAAATTAGGATGTTTCACCCCTGGGCTTGAGTTGAGCATCAAATTCTGGGAAAAATTGTTGCACAGAACCTTTTGGATTTGTTGTACAGAATCTTTTGGATTTTCTGTTGACCCTAACAGCTTGTAAGTGCGGATGCTCAACGGTTACAACAGCAACAAGAAGATTCTGGAGTCGCCCTGGCTTCTAGCACAGTGCGGAATGCTACATCAGTGGCAGTGCAGGATCAACGAAAGACGTTGAAGTTCGGATTTGCAGCCAAAGCTGTTGCCTCCAAGGTAGTTTCAAATATAGTTCCTTGTATGTAGTTATTTTATTAAATTTTGTACGTTTTTGTAGTTTCAATGAGTTCATTTCCACTATCTTGTATTCCTGCCTAATATCCCAAGACTGCTTCTGACATTGAGTTGAATCAAATGCATATGGGATGCATAGCGCAGTTTATTTGTTTTGGTCAGTTATGGTGATTGTTACAATTAAAGTGATTTATAATTAACTCTGTTGAAGAGGGTGTTTCTTTACTTTCTCGTAAGCTTATGCAGAATAAATATTACTATGGTATCTATCTATTATCATTTTATCTGTAAGTTTGCAATCACTTTCCTCTCTATCTCAATATAGATGGCATGTATCTTATGCTCATTTTTGCTTAACTTGCGTTAGACTAGCTTACACGTTTGTATTTCTATTGATAAAAGGGACAGTTATCATTCTCTGACTGTCCTCTATATCACTATATAGCCTTGTATTTTTTATACCTGTTAATTGATTAGCTTCCATTATGTTTAATTACATGCTTTTTTAAATGATAAAAAGAGGGCTGAAGTTGAAAGAAGCTGACTGCTTACATTTGTCAAATTGGTCTGCCAGACTTCTGCAGGTTTTGTTGTCAAGAAGACAAAAGTTGTGAGCAAAGTTTCATCAGTTTTTGGAGATGACAGTGAAGAGGAATCATAATAATCAACCCTGACATGATTGTGTATCTTCTCCAGATTTACATTTTTGGACTTCAAATTATGAAGAGGCCACCACATTATTTGAATAATGTTATTCTATATGATCATTCTGGTTCTTTTGAAAAGAAGGATTATATGATCATTCTGGTTCTTTTGAAAAGAAGGATTTTAAGTTTTGATGATTTTCCATGGATGAATTCCATATATTTTCCAGAAATTATATAAGAGATAGCAATTCCTTTACAGAAGTTCAACTGTTCCTTATCATAGAGTTGTGAGCTCATTGTGGTTTTTTGTACCTCCTTCAAGATGCTTCTCATGTACTCAATACATAGCTGCTGCCATATTCATATTGATATCCTATGAATTGGCTTGTGATATGAGTACATTTAAATGTTGTTTATGTTTATAGTTTTTATGCTTGTTAAGTATGATCTCAGTTTTACATTCTGGACTCATCCTGAATGTTTGGGATCATTTTAAAATTAGATCTTGCTACTTTCTGTATACAAGCCATTTTTTAGTTGTTCTATAAAGTACTTTTAGACCCTTGAGAATGGACAAACTGATTTGCCAATCTATTTTAGAGGTTCAATCAGCAACATCCATGACGGTTCAAGCAAGGTAGTTTGAAACTACATCTTTTTAAATTGTATTTTTAGCAACTTTTTTAGAGGTTAGGCAGTATCTATGACTTGACAGTATATCAGCGGGATCAGGGTTTTCTTTATTTTGAGTCATAGTTGCATGGCATGCTAATTTAGCCATGTCCAATGGTGATACCAACATTAGCAGGTCATTGTTTTGGAATTTAATCTGCTTCACCACTGGACAATGGCCATATGATGTATGTGATGGAATGTTGCCATTACTATTAAAGAATACATATTCATGAATTAGAGCCTAAATAAAACCAAGAACCCAACTGAGGTAAGAAAAACTTGTGGGCACTCTCTGACCAACTGGATATAAAAGACATCACATCCAGGGGAACACAATCTATCCAAGTGGACTGAAAATGTCCCAGGATAATGCAGACCTAATGTTGAAGAACAGACAATAAAAAAACCCTCCCCTGTTGCCATTCTTGAGTCATGTTACTTTGACTGAGTTAAGAGTTCTAACACAAACCTCCTTAACCATGTCATAAATGGAAATAAACCTTGTCATATGATTCTATGGAAGCAAGCAGGATGGTAAAATTTATGAAGTTTCAAACTTGTAGTAGTACTTGCATATCCACTGTACAAAGAATTGCATGAGCTCATCTTTGTGTGATAGTAAGTCAAGCTATAGTAACCATGCTGAGTCCTTCCAAATGTTAGTGCAGGATACCACCCATTCAAAAAATCTGTTTCATTCAAACCATACTAAATTTTACACAAATGGACATTGCAAAAATACACATTCAACATACTAGCTAAAAACAAGACCAATTAATGCTCTTTTATTTTTGCTTTTACAAGCAACAACAGAATTGCCTCAAGTGAACCTTGAATTGGTAAATACTAAATTGATTGTAAAAATCATTAGACAAACTGTTGACAAGTGATTCAGGAAACGTTTTTTTGGAAGAGTTGACCCCAAGTTCTATTTTGCAATAGCTTTATGTAACTTTGTCTGGGAAGAAAATGAACTGCACTGGTGAGGTTGATTTGCACAGATGAGTGAGGCTGCATAGGTGAGGTTGACCTTGACCTGATGGCAATTGATTTCAACTGATAAGGTTAACTTGCACAGTCAACAAGGTGGCTTTGGGCCTAAAAGACTTTCATTTGCTTTTCAACCAATCCTGCAAGATGATTAGCATATTCAACTCATAACTCGGACAAAGAAAGAGCTGAACCAATGATAATTAACCCTAGGTTAAAAACAAAACTGTAATTTGTTTGTCATCAATACAAGAGCTTATTTGCAAGTCTTATTAAGGACATCAGGTGCTTAAGCATAAATAATTAATGTTCCTAGATCACAGGAGAAAATGTAGTATGCCTGCATGATATGCTTATGAAGAATATACACATTCAAGAGAAGAATAAATACAGGCATAGGTGGTTGACTAAAACGGTAGATGATAGGATATAAGCAGGTTATTAGGGACAGAATATCTCAAAATGACTTTTCAGCTAACAATTAATTGGTTTCATCACATGACTTATCTTGTTCGGAGGGTCAGTCCTAGAAGTAATAGGTGTTCCATGTATGGCGGCACTGTATTTTCTTCTGTTTATGGAATAAATGGGGATGTATGACAGCACTGTATTTTCCTTGGCTTATGGAATAAATGGGGATACATGTTGGCATAGTAGGCTCTGGAGTGGTCAGTTGACTCTGAGTATTAAGTGTAGATGTATAAGTAAAGAGGCTTTGCCTATCTATATTTAAGCATCATATTAATTGTGAATTCTCTTTCTTTACGAGTCCCCGCCTGCAGCAGGGGATACTTCTGTATTCATCTGCCTACCATTTTTTTGTTTTGGAACTTGCGTCAAGGCAATTATTAATCCATTTTTCTAATGTTTTTGAATTTTATGATTTTCTTATTAAAATAGTGCTCTAGGAATTTTTTCATCGGCTCATGCAAATTTTGCTGGTTGAAATTGCTAATTTTCATTTGTAAAAATCAGCAAAAAACTGTTATCATAAATCAGGTGAAAGCAAAAATTAAACCTTGAATAGTTTTTTTCATGTTTTCATGTTTTCATGGGAGCATATGAGTTTGCCTCTGTACTTACGTGTAGACAAAATTTATCTATTTTTCTAATGTCTCTCATTTATGCTGGTTTTTTTAACACGTACCTAAATAGGTTTACTGGGAGAGAAAGGCTACAGACGTGTTTAGTCATTCTGATGGCTGGGTGACACATTTAAGACGTGAAACAGCAACACAATGTGACCGTTGCATGTAAAGTAGCAATGGCTTTGCATAGCACTGTTTCTTCTTTCTTCTCGTTGATTGCCTTTTCATTCCTCTGCCATGTTGAAATTTTTGCCAAGGTGGTTGGAAAGATCAAGACTGTCAATGCCAGGGCTGAGCATTACATTTGGCAATGATTCCGACCCTGCTAGAGTTTTCTACAGTAGACATCTCTGGTTGAAACGTAGGCCATTCCTTTTTGTTTCTCTCAAGTACGAGATAGCATCTGTCAATGATGGGTTGATTATTCACCGTGTCTTGTTTAGGAAATTTTGTAGCAAGATGATGAGCATATTCTACTCATAACTGAGACATTGAAAGAGGTGGACAAATGAGGATTAACATCGGGTAGAAAACAAAAAATGTATTCGTCTGGCATCAATGTAAGAGCATATTTGCAAGTCTTATCATACTCAAAAGAAGAATAAATAAACAGGCATAGGTGATTGACTAAAAGAGTAGATAATAGGGTATAAATAGGTTACTAGGGACAGAATTCACAAAATGACTTTTTAGCTAACGATTAATTGGTTTCATCTCATTCCTTGTCATGTTTGAATGGTCAGTCCTAGAGGTAAAGGTGTTGCATTTTTTAAATAAGGTTGGACAAAAATGAGGGTCACATTTATATATTTTTTTAGCGGTAAACGCTTTTGACCGGAGCTATGAACTGGTGAGGCCAGAGATGGGGAACCTCATTTCCAACATGAACATTCAGCAATAACATCCTACTAGTGGCCTGAACATTGATGGTGAGAACCACTACATCACGAGTTAATCATCGCACTATGCCATTACCAAAGGTCACAGACACTCTTGATAAACTCGGTGGAATAAATTATTTGAATTAATGTATTTTTGCTATGGATTACAGGAGGACGTTAAATATATACAAATCTCTCTTTATCAGTGCCACTGTAATGTGCTTTTATAGAATAAATTGGGATGTATGACGGCACTCTGTTTTCTTCTGTTTGTGGAATCAATGGTGATATTTGACAGCAGTGTATTTCCTTAGTTTATGGAATACATGGGATACATGTCGGAGTAGTACGCTTTGGAGTAGTCAACTGACTGATAATTAATTGTGGATGTATAAATAAAGAGGCACTGCCTACCTATATTTAAGCATTATAATTTATGTTAATTGTGAATTTTCTTTCTTTTTAAGCCCCTGCCTGCAGCAGGACTCCTTATGTATTCATCTACCAATAATTTTGTTTGCTTCAGAATTTATGTGGAGGCAATAATTAATCCATTCTTCTAATGCTTTTTAAGTTTTTTGATTTTCTTATTAACATAGTGCTCAAGGACTTTTTCATTGGCTCATGCAAATTTTGCTGGTTGAAAATTGCTAATTTTCATTTGTAAAAATCAGCGAAAAACTGTTTCAATAAAAAATTAGGTGAAAAATATTGTTTGTGTTTTCATGGGAGTATATTAGTTTGCCTTGGTACCAATGCGTAGACAAAAATTCATTTCTTTCATACTTTCTCTATTATACTGGTTTTTTAGCACATGCCTAAATGGTTGTTTTAGGAAGAAAGTGGCTACAGATGTCAAGTCATTTTGATGGCTGGGTGACACACGGTTAAGACGCTTGCAGTAGCACAAGTGAACCATTGCATGTCAATTAGTGACAGCTTTACATAGCACTGTTTTTTTCCTTATTGTTGATTGCGTTTCGATTATTCACCCATGGTGGAGTTTTTGCGAAGGCGGCCAAAAAGATCAAGACTTTCGATGCCAGGGCTGAGCATTAGGTTCTCATGGTTTCTATTGAAGCAGATCTCAAACTAGTTTTGGCTTTGGGAGTGTTCCAACCTCGCTCGAGTTTACCTGCAGTAGGCATCTCTGGTTGAAACGCAGCCCATTCATTTTTGTTTCTCCCAAGGAGGAAGTGGCCGCTGTTAGCGACAGGCATTGATTATGCAGTGTGTTGTGTTTAGGCAATTTTGTTGGAAGGCGTTCACTAAAGTTGCACACATTTCCAAACGTGAAAGGTGAAGATTCAATCCATATAGCTGGGAGTGCATGCACATCGCCCCATAAAATAATTTTGAGGAGGAAATTTGCTGAACTTGAGGCAATTTTGTGGTGGAAATGGGGCAACATTTATTCTAAGTGGTGCGCTTTTTGTATATTGCTCGCAAACTTCCAATTGGTTTCTATTTTTATTTCCTTAACCCTGCAGTCTTGTTGCAGATTCTCTTTTGTAAGGAGACCCTGCTTTTTGTTGAAAGAATTCTGTTGTCACGGAGAGTGATGTAGTCATGGTTGCACTTGAACGTGTCAAAATGGGCTTTTTAATGGAAGAACAAATGTTGGTGCCAAAATCCAAGAATGAATTTGCGAAGGAAAATGGGCTTGTGGGTTATGTTTGCTTGATTATTTTTCTTTCAGCACAATGTTGTTGCAAAAGAGGGACCCTGCTTTTTGTTGAAAGAATTCTGTTGTCACGGAGAGTGATGTAGTCATGGTTGCACTTGAACGTGTCAAAATGGGCTTTTTAATGGAAGAACAAATGTTGGTGCCAAAATCCAAGAATGAATTTGCGAAGGAAAATGGGCTTGTGGGTTATGTTTGCTTGATTATTTTTCTTTCAGCACAATGTTGTTGCAAAAGAGGGACCCTGCTTTTTGTTGAAAGAATTCTGTTGTCACGGAGAGTGATGTAGTCATGGTTGCACTTGAACGTGTCAAAATGGGCTTTTTAATGGAAGAACAAATGTTGGTGCCAAAATCCAAGAATGAATTTGCGAAGGAAAATGGGCTTGTGGGTTATGTTTGCTTGATTATTTTTCTTTCAGCACAATGTTGTTGCAAAAGAGGGAGTAAGTACAAGTTGAAGAACCAAAATTAATTTTGTAAGGTTGGGTGCTCTGTTTCTAAATTTTTGTGTTGAACAGCAACATTTTAATTTCGCATTTCAATTTTTTTGTTTTCTCTTTCTTTCTTTTAATTGACTTGTTTTAATTTTTAATTTATTTATTTATTTTGAATTATAACATTCTTACCCATAAACAAGTTCTTGAGTAAAAGGCAAATATTACATGCCTATGAGAACAATCATTTCATATTTTTATAATGCATTATTGTGTTTTAGGCAATTATTGAGAGAATGTGGGAGCTAAAAAGATACCAGTGAAAAATGTGTTTGAAGGACAATCAACATTAACTTATGTAATAAGTTATTTGTTATAAGTAGTAGTTAACATTCAGTTATATTTTTAAATCTATATATGTACAACATTGTATTATCAATGTTTTGTTGTTCTGGAACTTTTTGGACCTTGGGGCTCTCTGTGTAGGGTACAACACCTTGTAAATGCTGCTTATCATATAAAAAACATTGTATTATCAAAACGTAATAGAGATTGTTGAATCATTGTTCTATATTTTATATTCCTTCAATTGATATTAGAGCACAAGGTTGGAGGAGAAATGTGAGGATTTGGATTGTTATTATGAGCCAATTAATATGTGCTGGGAATTGATTTGCAGTTGTTGAGATTGGATGTAAGGGCATAAATAATTGCTGAACATGCTTCAAACTTTAATCACTGGTCATGAGATTTTTGTAATTTTGCTATTGTTGATCTCTAGTGGTTGTTGGTTGTGAGAGGATTAAGAACATATAAGAGGTTGTTGAGGTTAGCATTGTGTAGAGGAGTTAGGATATAATTAGAATAATTAATTGAAAATAGGCATTTTGTTGGACGTGTGGAAGATTGCACAAGGCAGATAGAGGTAAAGATAAACCAGTCATTTGCCAACATATTTTTGGCCATGTGGGATATAAAACATTTGTAAGGGCGTAGGAGGTAAAGCCTTTTTTTACGAAATTTGGTTTTGGTGGAACGATCTGTTATCATGTTAATCATGAAGGGTTAACACATTTGTAAATGTTGTAATCTATTTTCATTTTAGATAGTTGTATGGCCGTTAAATTGTTCTACTGCCTATAAAATAAGAATGTAATCATTCCTATGACAATTGATTTGCAACAAAATTATTCCATTATATTTTCATTTTTCCCCTATTGGGCCTAACAGAGGTGTTAGAGCCATGGGAAACATTTTTCCCCTATTGGGCCTAATAGAGGTGTCAGAGCCATGGGAAACATAAAAGGTAGTGAAGGATGACAAAGGATTTGGTGATGACATTTGAAGGGTATTTTGGCGGTGAAGTATGGGAAATATCTGCATTATTGGACCCTTCATATGACTCCCTTCGTTGCCTAAGGGAATCATTAGTCGCATAAAGAATCCTTTATATTACTACAACCATAAAAAATATTCCACCTTTGGATTTTTACTCTGTTCATTCAGAACTTGAAATTGTGATGCAACAACAAATGCAACATTTGAAGACATACAAGCAGTGCTAGATGCTCTGAATATAAGAGGTGGGTTTGTCAGGCATTCAAAATGTCTTTTGTAACACGTTATAACTGCTAACCATGTATATTGCTGATGTAAGTTTGAAGACATAAGCTTGTGTAGGTTGTGTGTGATGTCCAACATTGATGACCATGCTTGGACTGAAGAATTTGGTTGTATGGTAATTGTCAGTTTCCTTTTGCCATGAGAACGAATATTTGGGGCAATACATTATGGATTGGAATAGGTGTCATTTACTTAGAAAATTTGCATATAAAGGATTTTGTTTTTAACATTTTTATACAAAATTCATAAATTATGGAGTAATAAGGTTTTGGGAATACTAAGGGTATATGGAGTAATAAAGGTGTAATTGATGCTATAAGGTGTTTGTCAAATTGTTTATTTCCCTATCTATCATCATGTCCACATTCTATAAATTCATATAAACACAATAGATAAGGCATAATTAATATTTGAATGTTGGAGATAATATAGAACTTTGTTCATGCAATTTTGTAACCAATGCATATTGTTGAGAAAGTAACTTAAAAGGTTACAAGATCAGTTAGGAAACACATCAAAAAGATGTTGAGCAAGATGTACCTTCTTCTAGTAGTTCAACAAAGCAAGAAAGTAAAACCAATATGTCCTTGAAGAAAGGTGTTGTCTCTTCTCTTGTATAATAAAGGAAAAATGTTGTGTCTAATCTTGCGGCCCGAAAATGCCACCAACCAAAGTTACAAAAGCAAAACCCCATTGTGAGAGTTTGAGAATTTCAAAAAACAAATAGGGGATAATGTGGTCTTGGTTACAAGGGTTTTGTTCGCTCTTATATCCCAAAATATTATAAACCCATAAAATTTGTATCATGGGGTCATATGAATCAATGTCATGTTGTGTCTACATTTGTTGATGATTCTTGTGAAGTTCAAAAATATAAGCAACCAAAAGTAATATGTACTAAGTCCAATAATGTCCAAATTTGTTCCCATTGTGGATGTCAAGTTCATTTTTCCAATCATTGCTTTGATCTACATCCCTGTTCTTCATGTGGTTGACATACTCATGATTATTTTCATTGTTTTCAAAAGAAAACACAAAAACCTATGTTATGCGTTGTTAATCCTTTGTTTGAACTAGTCTCAGGGAAGACATAAGATGCTTCTTTAGATATTACAATTGTGACATCTTTGACAAATATTGAGTCAGATGCTCCAAATAAGGTTATGTTGAGTGTTGTCAAAGCTACTATTGACGATGACACTGATGTTGGCACTGTTGCTGGTGATGACAATGTTGTTGGTGATGAAAACTTTCTTGGTGATGATAAGAATGATTTTGCTAAGAAATGTGATTGTGCTAAGTATGTTGGATATGCAATTTATGATGATTATGATGATGTTGGTCCTTACTAGTGTATTCCAATTATTCTCCTTTAGGGATACCATATTGTTGACATTTTCCTCTCTCATCAACCACGAGGGGGATTCTGCCAGATTCAAGTGGAGACTTCACATATTGTTGACACCTTGTGATTGGTGTGGTAATTACACTTTAATATTATATTGCACTCAATTGTGCTATTTTAGATATTATCTTCAATGGTTGCACTTAATGTGTGTTATTTCAAATATTATTTTCATCGATTGCACAAAATGTGTACTATTTCAAATACTAATTTTAGTGATAATGTAGAGTTGCACCAAATAGTTGGTGACTAATCATGTTGACCACTAAAGTTTGGTGATTTTTTCAAATTGCAACATGGACAAAACAAGTTCCAATTTGAGCTCTGTCAAAATAACATGCCCATTATTAAAAGTTAAGTAACATAATCATTATCAAAATTTGAGATCTATCAAAGCAACAAGCTCTTTATCAAGTTTGAGACCTATCAAGACAATAGATTCAATATCAAAGTTTGAACTTTATCAAGATAACTTTTTTAGTTCAAACAATTTTAAGACCCGTCATAGTAACAGGATTTTCAAGAAGCTTTAGATCAATCAACAAATATTCTCACCAAATTGCTTGGCCGAGAAAAGTTTGAGCAATTCAAAATACTGTATAGTTTCATGATAACCCCTTCAAATTAAGGGTGGGGGGGAATGTTAACGTGTTAATCATCAAGGGTTAACACATTTGTAAATGTTGTAAACTATTTTCAGTTTATATAGTTATATGGTAATTAAATTGTTCTACTGCTTATAAAATAAGAATGTAAACATTCCTATGACAATTGATTTGCAATAAATATTTTTCCATTATAATTTCATTTTTCCCCTACTGGGCCTAATAGGATCTACTATAAAAATAGAAATTGATTGCTGAATGCGCTTTAAATTTTCATTGTTGGTCACGAGGTTTTTGTATTTTTCTATTGTTGATCTTTGGTTGTTGTTGGTTGTGAGAGAATAAGGACATGAGGAGAGGTTGTCAACAACATTGTGTAGAGGAGTTGCTAGGATATAATCAAAATAGTTCATTAAAAAGAGACATTTTGTTGGTCATGTGGAAGATTACACAAGGCCAAAAGAGGTAAAGGTAAACCATTCATCTATCAGCATTATTTTGGCCATGGGGAATATAAAACATTTGTAAGGGTGGAGGAGGTAAGCTTTTTTTGTTACAAAGTTTGGCTTTGGTGAAAGGGTCTACTACAAACATAGAAATTTTGATAATTGGTTTAAATTAAT